>JANHFW010140524.1:0-12200 GCA_027560035.1 Ceyx erithaca | reverse complement strand
GGTTGAGGTTGGAGCTGAGGAACAATTTCTTCCCCTGCAGGGCTGTGCCAGGCTGCCCAGGGCAGGGGTGGAGTCCCCGTGAGCCCTGGAGGGGTTTCCAAGCCCCCCTGGAGCTCTGGTGCTGAGGGAAAGGGGGCAGTGGTGCCCAGGCAGTGCTGGGGGATGGTTGGACTTGATGTTAAACGTCTCTTCCACCCAGCAAGGTTCTAGGGTTGTGTGATTCTGTTCCCTGCCAACAAGGGGCCTGAGCTGAGGGTGCCCACGACCAGCCTTGGTTGGATGCAGTAGTTTGAACTCCTCTCTTCCCGAGCACTCTCCCCACGGCTGCTCCGGTATTTTTCCATTTGGGAAGCTCCCCCACCTCCCATTCTCTGCTTCCAGGGCGGCTGCAATGAGCACACTTGGGTTTGTTCACCAGCTCCAGCCTACACAGCTCCTGCTCCTGCCAAGGGAGCGTCATTGGCAGCAGCCCGGCCCGGAGGGGCGAGGGAGCAAACGGCTGCCACGGGGCCAGCGGGGACCGGGAGATGCATCTCTCCCAGCAGGGCTCTGACACAAACCACGGCTGTTTCTTGGAAGAATGCGGGGCCGTGCAGACGGGTGTGCCATCCCCCTGCAGCACGCTGCGGCCTCTCCCTGCCCGGGGAGGACGGGGAACTCGAGTCCCTTGCCAAAATTCACCCTCGTCGGGCTCGGTCTGCCCCGTCCTTCGGCACCCAGGAGCTTAGGTGCCTTGCAGGTGCTCGGAGGAGCAGGGATGGGATCTTTCCTCCATGCTGGGGAGAGCCCCAGTGTGTCACTGGGGTGAGCACTGGGACAACTCTGCCCACTCTGGCCCCGGTTGCTGCCCATGGATCAGGTGTCAGGCTTCCCTTCTCCTTCTGAGGCATCTCCTGGTGCTTGGCTTGTGCCTCCCTCTCGGGCTCCTCTCAGCAGCCACCTTCTCATTTTAGAGCCATTCTTACATCTCTCCCAGCCCCGGGGCACTGGCAGCAGCTTGGCCAGGACACGGGGGGTTTCTGAGGCACTTTAAAGCTCCGTGGGCTTGGGGCACATTGCTGGTGGGTTCCAGCATCCTCCTACCTGCACCACCCAGCTCCAGCTGCTGAAATCCTTAGCAGGGGTTTGGCTGCTGCCTGCCAAGGCGAGATGAACAATCTCCCCGGGTTGGTCCCTGGGCTCAGAGCACTCCCAGCTCTAACGCTGCTGAAAATCCTCCTTCTGACACTTGTGGGATGGATTGTGGCTGTTGCCATGGGCACACCCGCGCTGCCTGAGCTTCGGGTTTCCTTCTTTGCAGCTCCGTGGAGCAGGGACGGGAGATGGGGTAGGTGGGAGAATCCTCCTCAGTCTCCACCCCTCTGATCCCCCTGGGGGCACAGCAGGGCCTCTGGGCACACGCAGGGCACCAGGCACCTCCCTGGCTCGGGGGAGATGAGCTGAGCCCTTCCGGGGGTGTGTTGCTGGCTTGTCTGGGGTGGGGTTCAGCCTGGGAAGAGATTGCCAGGGTGGAAAAGCCAGGTCAGAGAGGTGAGCTCTGGGTCTCCTGGGCAGCACCAGGTGAGTGTGGGGGGCAGGAGAACACAGAAGGGGGGGCAAACAGCCCCGGGCACCGCTGGGGTTGCCCATGTGGCTGTGCTGCCCACATCACCCTTGGCTCCTCCCCCGGGCTCTGCCAATCCCCGAGTGTCCCTGAGAGATGTGCCCAGAGCATGATGTGGGGGGAAGGGAGGGAAGGGGGGAGGGCAGCCCCTCTGAGACCCCAGCCACGCACCTGAGGTGGGTTTCTCACCAAGGCACCCGAGAAGGACCCTCTGCCCCAGTGTGCCAAGCCCTGCTTTCACCAGGCACCACCACATTGCACACTGGGCACCAGCACGTGCCCACGAGTCCTCTCAGGCATTGGTGCCCACAGCCAGGGGGTCGGGGCTTTGCTCCTGCCCCGTGCCCAGGGAGTGGATGTGCCAGGAGGGGCCTTTCTGCTGGTGGCAGGGTGAAGCAGGTGCTGTGCCAGCTTCTCACGCCAGCTGGTTGGGCAATAGCCGAGTTAATTTGGATCTCTTCCGAGATCCAGATCCCAAGATCCCAATTCTGAGATGCAAATTTGGATCTCTCCCTCCAGTGGGGTTTCTCCATCCCTCCCAACACCCCTCCAAGATGTCCCTCAGCCCCTCCCCCTGTCTTTGTACGGCCGCCTCAACAAAACCCCTCCCCCCGTTGATTGCTTCTGTCCCCGTGGATCCCACGGCCAAGATGCCTCATCTGTGCCTCCCAGATCTCCATCTCCCAGGCCCTTCACACCCCAAGGATGCCCCTCCAGAAGGTGACTTGGGGGCCCCCTGACCCCTTCTGGGTAGGCCTGTGCTGTGCCAAGAGCCCAGCAGCCCCGGGCGCCTGGGGCAGTGGGTGGTGGCGAAGGGCAGATCCTCATCCCCAGACCTCCTCCCTGCCCTGCTCCGTGCTGTGCCCATTCCAGGGCCGTGTCCCACCCTGCAGGAGCTGCTTCCACAGAGGCCATCCCAGCCGCGTGCCAGGTGAGAGCTGGGTCAGAGCCGGAGCTCACGTCCCTTGCCCTGTGCCCTGCGGCCGCCTTCCTGCTCCCAGCCCTCGGAGCTGGGTCCTGGCACCCTGTGCTGGGGCATCTCTGCCCCTGTGCACCCCCCCTGGCATTTCCCTGGCACACGCAGGGGGGCTCGGGGCTGGCTCTGGTGCCCTCCCCGGCCAGAGCAGCTCTGCCTGTCTCCTGCCTGAGCGGAGCTAGCGAGCTGCTGGAGATCTCCTAGGTAATGGATAATGTAATAACATTTCCAATGAGATCTGCAGAGCGGGAGGAAGATCTGGGGGAACTCTGGGAGAGAATGCAGGCAAATCTCACCGCAGTCTCCTCCTCCTGGGCCAGAGACAGGGCAGCGCCGGGGGCCACAGACCTGCCCCTTCCCAGCCAGGTCCTCCCTCGGTGCCCCGGCCTGGCTCGGGCTCTGCTGGCGGCAGCCCAGGGCCGAAGGGGAAGGGAGGGAGCATATGGTGTCTCCGGAGAGCCCGGGCACCGTGTGCCACACTGCGGAGCCGCAGCTGCCTCTGCCTCCCCGGGGGACAGGAGAGTCACCTCGGCGGCAGGTCGGAGCAGGGCTCCCCATATGGCTGCTGCAGGAGAGAGCTGGCCCCGTGCCCAGGGCCACCCGGTGCCCCCTCCCCACGGTGCCCAGTCCCCACGGTGCCCCGCACGCTGGCTCTGGCTAGAAATCCTCAAATCAGGGGGTGGGGGGAATCCCCCCGCTCGACAGGGAAGTGCCAAAGGGCACAGGGAGACACACACCTCTGCCCAGCTCAGCGTGGTGACACCCGGGCACCTGCTGTGCTCCTGAAGAGCTCAGCCGTGGCACGTGGGCCTCCAAGTGCTGTGTGGAGAGTCCCGTGGTGTGGCTGGGTTTCTCTGAGGGGAAACTGAGTCTTGGGGCAGCTGTGGTGGCAGAAGAAGCCGCCTTGAAGACTTTGAGGGCTCCGTTTGCTGCCTTCTGTTCTCCAGAGAGGTTTCCTTTCTCCAGGAAAGCTGCTTCTTGTAGCTCTTGCTGTTTGCTGTGAAATGACAGCGGGATTCCCTCCTGCCTGCTCTAGGCAGGTCTGGAAGCTCCTCCCCAGCAAGTGCACTTGACCCTGCACCCCAAGGTGCACGGAGAGGAGCCCGAGCAGGAGCCTTCCTGCTGATTCCCTGTCTCTGTGTTCCCAGGTGTCCGTGGACATCGGCAGCAGCACAATCCGCGTGGCCGTGCTGGAGGGCAGCGGCCAGCGCGTGCTCATGGAGGGGAAACTCACCCAGAAGATCAACACAGAGAGTTCCTTCTGGAGCCTGGAGCCAGGGAAGTGTGTTCTGGTAAGGGCAGACCCGGCCACCTCTCCACACCTGGCCTTGGCACGGGAAACCAGAGCAGCTGGAAGTTTGAGGCAGAGCTGGACACGTCTGGTTCTCCCCATCCCCCTCCGCTGTTGCCCCTGTGCCCTGCCCTGGCTCCAGCCCCCCAAGAGCAGCACATGCCTGGGGGTAGGCAGAGAGGGTCCCCAGGGTGCTGGGAACAAGTCTGTTCTCTGCAGGCAGTGTGCTGTGATCCCAGCACACTGAGAGAGGGCATTGCCCTGCCATTCCCTGCCCTGCCCTGCCCTGCCCTGCCCTGCCCACTGAGTCTCCTGGCCCCACTCCTACCCCAGCATCCTGGCAGCTGCCTGTTCCCTGCCCTGCCTCAGGTTTCCTGCCCTGGTGGCAGCAGTGGCTGTGGCTGCTGGTGAGGCACTCAGCGGGCACTGTGGCCGCCCCTGACACTATGGCACCACGGAGCTGCCCGTCGAGGGTTCCTGGGGGGGTTCCCAGCCTCTCCGTTGGTTTCTGGTGTGCTCCAGGCTGAGTTCTGCTGTCCTGGGGCTGTGCCTACGGCTGAAGCTGTCATGGGGGTCTCATTACTGCCCGTTGGCCTGGGGTCTCAAGCGTCCAACAGTTGCCAACCTCCTGTACGGGTTTTGGGGCCGGGATCATGCTGGGATTGGGCTCTTGCCACCTGTGGCTGTCTTTGCCCTCTCCTGGCCCACACAGAGGCTTGCCCAGAAGACTTTCAGGTGTCCCAAGGCTGTGGGGAGCCCCAGGAGCAGACACTGCTGAGGTGGTTCTTGGCCACCAGCCGTGCCATGAGGTGGGCACCCAAAGCCAAGCCCCCTCAGCAGGGAAGGTGCTGCCAGCAGCAGAGGTGCTGGGGATGGTGCGTGGGAAGGCTGCGTGGGCACCACCAGGCCGCTGGAGATCCCCAGGGTGACAGACTGGAAGCAAAAGAGTTGAGGTCCCTACAGGAGAGGGGAGCTTCTCCCTCTCCCTTAGGCCTCTGGAAGGATGGGAGGAAGGAGGTGGTGGTGGCATCATGACCCTGCCTTTTGAAAACACTCTGAAGCTGCTTGAAAACCAGAAACAATCCTGGGCAGGAGAAACCCCGCTCAGGAGGAGGTGGCCCAAGCGCTGGCACGGTCGGGAGTCCCTGGTGGGTGTTCCCAGGATCAGCAGGGGAGGCAGAGTTGGTTACACAGTCGGTGCCCGAGGAGGTGGGGGGTGGGGGGGCCCTTCTGGAGCGGCCACGGGCAGCGTGGGGAGCGGTCCCGTTACCCCCAACCCCGGAGCTGGGTCTTGGCTCCAATTAGCAGGAGCGCAGGGTTGTGAGGATCTCCAGCTGGCTGCCAACAGATTGCTGGTGGGATGAGATTGCGCTTGGAGAATCGTTAAGGTAACTGGAGCACAGTGAGTAATTCCCGCCCGGGAGCAGCTCCTGCTTCCGTGCCTGGAGTAGCCACCAGTGCTCTGCGGCTCCTCCCGGTCCGTTCATCGGGAGACGCCGTCCGAGCGCCGGGGAATCAGGAGGGGGGGGATGGGGATGGGGCAGACGGGTCCCTCCCCTCCCCCAGTCTGTGCACCCGCCTCTGGCGCAGCTCCGAGGGGACTGGGGATGCGGTGACCCGAAGGGTCTTTGCCCCACCAGATGCCGCAGGTTGCCGGCTGAGTCCACCAGGGGATGGTGGTCCCTGGCGCAGCACGGGGCAGCTGGCACCAGACTCACCCAGTGCCAGCGCCAGAACCTTCTGAGGAGGTCCTGGCTGCCCTGGTTACTGCTACTTCAGCAGCTCTGTCTGGAGGAGAAGGGGCCTGTGCTGGTGTTTCTGTGCTCTGTGAGTTGAGGCAGCTCCTGCGGGCAGAGCCTGAGCCGTGTGCCCGGGAGGTGACACCTCTGCTGCGTGGTTGGTCTCGTCCTTCTGGGGGAGTCTGAGGTCTGGGCAGGGAGGCTGTTGAGTTCCACGAGCTCTTGCAGGACACGCTGAGGATCATCAAGATCCCTGCACTCTTTTGGGATGCTGTTAGAGCCACGCTTATCCCCAGCTTCTCCTGGCCCCTGCTCAGCCCCCTCTGGAACGGCCCTTCACGGGCTCCCATTAGCCAGCTCCCCTTCTTCCCCAGCTCCCATTCCCCAGCTTCCCCAGCTCCTAGCCTGGGAAGGGCACTTTGCAGCTCTCTCCCCATCCCAGCTGATGCTACTGGTTAGTCCCTTCATCACACACCTGCCCGCACTGGGCAGCCCTACTGCCCCTCTGCCTGCTTCTTGTGGACCTCTCTGCTGTCCCCTCCTGCCCCAGGAGGTTCCCTCTCTTGGCTGGGAGCCCCAGAGCATTTCCCAGTTGGGTGCTGGCCCTCGACAGCCCAGCCCTGGTGCCCACCCAGCGGGTGTTGTTTCGAAGCGGAGATGCCCATGGCACATTGGGGGGGGCTCTGTCCACACCTCCTGGTGCCCCTGCCTGGGGTGCCGTGCCAGTGCCCTGCTGCCAGGTATAATCCCTGTGCTCTCCCTTTGCTGTCACGCCCACTTGCTTGTCAAAAGTGAGATTAAAATAACCTCACACAAGCTGTTTTTAGATATCTCCACTGGGTGTTGTGCACAACACATTTTGGGATTATTTTCATTGTGGAGGATCTTTTTTTTCCCTGTTCCTTCTCTTTTTCTCCTCCTCTCCAGCATTTGTTATCCACACTCAGGCTTTTGTTACCCAGCCTTGCCTTGAACAGCTCTTAACAGATTTCAGCTTGTCACCTCAATTTGCTACCAGGCCGTTAGAATCATCTGTGGTGCTCCCCCTCCCCAGGCTGCTGGAAACATCCCCGCTCCGTACCCCTAAACATCTCCCCGTGACTCCCGGGGTGACAGCTGCTCTTGTTCCAGGAGGAAAGCAGGTGGTGAGAGGTGGTTTTTCCAAGACCTACTTACATCCCTTGGCAGCACCTTTCCAGTTCTGACGAGGATCAGAGAAGAACACTCACGCTATGACAAAGCCCAGCACCGGCAACAAAGGGCCGTGACCTTCCCAGCGGGGCGTGGAGACGATGCCGTGTCCGTGCCCATGCTGCTGGTCACCCCCTTCGTGTGCCAGTGGAGGATCCCTCCTGGACACAGATGTGCCCACCCAGTGTCCCTCCCCTCCCATGTGCCCGTCTCCGCCTGCAGCCGTCCTCATGATCCCAGTGTGCTACTGCAGGACCAGCCCCTTTCCCTCCTGCCTGAGGTGCACCAGGACACTGACGGGGATGTCCCCCCTTGCAGGTCTCCCTCTCCTCAGGCCACGGGGATGTCCCCCCTTGCAGGTCTCCCTCTCCTCAGTCCACGGGGATGTCCCCCCTTGCAGGTCTCCCTCTCCTTGGGCCGCCTCCCTCTGCACCCCGGTGACCCTGCTGGGAGCGAAGGATCTGGCTCCATCCCAGGAGACCCTTTGGGCCCCACCAGCCTAAAAAGCAGAACCAGAAGCTGAGTTGCCGCAGGGATCTGATCCTTTCTCTGGCAACCACCAGCATTTCCGGAGTCATGGAGGGTCAGGCTGAGCTGTGGGAGGGAAACTTGCGTGGGCAGCATGTTTGCCTTGTCTCGAAGGGAGCAACATAATGGGGTCGAGATTTGTCCCTATGGAAGGTACCCAGCACCCTGCTAGAGCCCACTGGGACTCACAGAACACTCCCTGAGCCTTGTCTGATGCTCCAGAGCACTGGAGACTTTCTTTGTGGGGGGTGTGAGGGCTGGGCATCTGTCCCAGCCTCTCTACCCTCCCTCACTGCACCCTTGAGTGGTGGTGAGGATCCTGCCTGTCTCCATTGCCACCAGCTCCTGTAGCCTGGTGTGCCCAGCTGAGCACAGGGATGAATCAACCATGACCATCGGTAGAAACACAGCCCAGAAATCAACCCGAGTCCAGAAATCAACCCGAGCCCTGAAATTAATCTGAGCCTATAATTCAACCTGAGCCCAGAAATCAACCGAGCCCAGAAATCAACCTGAGCCCTGAAATCAACCCGAGTCCAGAAATCAACCCAAGCACAGAAATTAATCTGAGCCTATAATTCAACCTGAGCCCAGAAATCAACCTGAGACTAGAAATCAACCCGAGCCTAGAAATGAATCCAAGCCTAGAAATCAACCCAAGCCCAGAGATAAACCTGAGCACAGAAATCAACCCAAGCCTAAAAGTCAACCTGAGCCCAGAAATCAATCAGAACCCAGAAATCAACCCAAGACTGAAAATCGACCCATGCCCAGAAGTCAGCCAAAGTCTAGAAATGAACCGAGCCCAGAAATCAGCCTGAGCCCAAAATCAACCCGAGCCCAGAGATCAACCTGAGCCCAAAAATCAGCCAGAGCCCAAAAATGAACCCGAGCCTAGAAATCAACCCAAGCCCAGGAATCAACCCGAGCCCAGCAATCGACCTGAGCCTGCTCTCCCCACCCTGGAGGTCAGACCCGCCTGTGGCAGGGGCTCCATCTCCACTCTGAACCCCGAAACCCCCAGGCTCAAGGTGAAAAGTTTTGAGTTTTGCCCTGTGCTGGGGGCATTTCAGAGACTGGCGTTGGAAAGGGGCTCCCACTTTTCCACCTGTGCCCCTGGAGGGAAGGGCAGGGATGGGCAGGTTCCCGGGCGGGCTGCAGGGGTGAAGGAGGGATTGCTTGCCAGGCGCTGGCTGCTCACGAAGAGCGGGCGAGGAGATGAATAATTCTGCTCTTCCCAGCAGGGTGGGAACTGTGTGCGGTAAATAGAGCCAGGGCCCCGCGTGGGGCGGGGGGAGGAGAGGATCCCCAGGCTGGCAGCTCCGCCACCGCTCCGGGGGGCGGCATTCGGGTCTCGTGGGTGTCTCCGGCCCACGGGGGTTCCCTGGGGTCTGCTGGGGGTGGCAGACGGTGACAAGGCTTGGGGAGGATTTGGTAGAGAAGGGAGAAGGGATGGGTGGTGCTCTGGGGGGCAGGTGCCTGATGAGTCCCTCCAGCGCCCGTTCATCCGTCTGCTGCCAGCCTGGCTGTGGTGGTGCTCACGCCCACACCTCCCCGGGGAAGGTCCCTCCTCACCGGCTGCACCGTGGGGACGTTTCAAACCCGGGGGAGCAGCAGCGAGCCTGGAAGAGGGTGCTCCTGCCACAGGCTTGGGCTGGCCGGACCTGCTGACCCCTGGCTCGTGTCACTGCCAAGGGGGATGGCGTTCCCAGGAGAGCCCCTCCTGCCCACCCAGCATTGGGAAGCCCCCGAGCGACCCCTCATCGGCTCTTCCTCCCCTCCGAGTAGAACTGTGCAATTAGGAGGAGAACAAGCACGCCTGTCTGGCTGGAAAAACTAACGCCTTCCTGGAGCTGGAATATTTTACCAGCTTTTCTCTCCCACAAGGATTAAGCCCCAGCCGCCCCCTCCTATATTAATTGGTTCCTTTTCTTCTCCCCGTGGAGCAGCCACTTCCACGGCTGCCCGTGTTCTCCCCTCCAAGCAGCCACTTCCACGGCTGCCCGTGTTCTCCCCCACGGAGCCCTCCAGCTTCCAGGGAGGGTTGAGCAACTTGTGTTGCCTGCCTTTATAGATGGTTCTGCAGAGGGGCCATAAGCATCATCCATCTGCCCCCGCCGCCTAGCAGTGCTGCTCTCAGACAGGAGGAAGGTGCCCACCCCTCCTGGCAGAGCCAGAACGTGGGTCGGGGGATGCCCCAGAGTCGCTCCAGCGCTCGCTGGCACCCAGCGGGCTCCGGACCAGGAGCCAGGGTGCCATGTGCTGGCAGTGACAGGGGCAGCGCAGAGGACATCGGGTGACATCTTCACCTCCTGGGCACCTGTGCTGCCCCCTGCCCGCCCGTCTGGGGAAGTGGGACAGGGAGCGATGCCGGGAGCCCTGGCCCCACCCTGCCAGGCAGCGCTGCTTCGTCCCACAGGGCCCTGGGCTCAGCTCCTGGGGGGCTGGCTGCAGGTGAGGAACCTGTACCATGTGTGCCCACTCAGGATGCCCGTGCCAGCCTCAGGCTGCAGTGTGGGGCAAGGTTTCATCCATGCCATCCAGCCCAGAGGCCTGTGCCAGGGCTGTGAAGGCCTCGGTGGGATCCCACAAAACCCTCTGCCATCTCTGCCACCCGTGGAGCTTGATTGCTGGTGAGCGGGACCCCACCCGTGGGCATCACCACCACCAGCGGGGGTAGCACATGCCAGGGGTGGGACAGTGGGGTCGTCTCCCCTCTGACCCACGCCTCATCCCCAGATCAACCTGAACAAGGGGTACGAGTACTGGTGGAATGCCATCCTGGAGGGCGAGGAGCAGATCAACATCGACAAGATCGACAAGGAGCGCTCCATGGCCACGGTGGACGAGGAGGAGCACGCCGTGCTCGACCGCCTCACCTTTGACTACCACCAGAAGCTGCAGGGCAAGCCCCAGAGCCACGAGCTGGTAGGTGCCAACCTCCCTGTGCCCTGCCCTGCCACGGGCTCTCCGGCTGCTCCGGCGGGCCCCACTCCAAGCGCGGGGCAGCTCCATGGCTCTGCTCCTCCTCACACAAGCATCCCCACCCCAGCTCTGCACTGGCACCCCTGAGGCTTTTCCAGGCTCCATCTTTTTACCCACTCCCTCCATCTACCCCTTCTCGGTACCTTGGCAAACCCCAGCTCCACGCTGAAATCCCTGAGGCTCTGCCAGGCTCCATCTTTTACCCACCCTGTCCATCTACCCCTTCTCGGTACCCCCGTGAGCCCAGACGTGGGCCCCACACCCGTGGGTATCCCTCTGGGGCCGCCCTCACCCCACTGCCTTCCCTGTGGGGAGAACCCACCTCCCACTGCCCCCTTCCTGGCCCGGACTCTCGGAACGGGGGGTGGCGAGGGTGAGGGTCCCCCCAGAGTCTGCAGGAGGTGACGGGACCCCAACGGCTTCTGTTGGCAGAAGGTGCACGAGATGCTGAAGAAGGGCTGGGACACCGAGGGCTCCCCATTCCGCGGCCAGAAGTTCGACCCCTCCATGTTCAACATCTCCCCCGGCGCGGTGCAGTTTTGACAGCGGTGACAAACGGCCCAGAAACGAAGAGGAGAGACCCACCCGGGACCCCCCGGGCACCCACTCCCCCCCAACCGGGGTACCCGCTCTCCCCCTGGGCACCCGCTCCTCAACGCCCTTGGGCAACCCCAGCAGTGGGACCTTCTCTCCTCACCTTGGGCTGGGTGACAGGATGATCTCTGGTGGCTTGAGGATGCTGTTTTTGGGGTGTTCTTAGGGGTGCCTCCCTTCCCTGGCCCCTCAGAGCGCAGCTCCAGGAGTGGGGGGGGGGCCATGTGGGGAGACTCTGCCCCCGCCTGCCCCCCACTTCCCCCTGCCCGTACCATGGGTGCTGCCCCTGCCCACATCCAGCACCTGGAGGAGGGTTTTCCTGGGTTCACCCCTTCAGCTCATCCCCCAGGGGGGTCTGGGGTGGGTAGACACCCCTGGCATTTGCTTCCCCATCCCCCAGGGGCACAACAGGGGGACTGCCACCCACAGCACCATAGGGGGGGTGTCCAGACTGCGCTTGGGGGTCCCTACCATGGGGCTGCAGGCCACCAGCCCCTCGTCCTCCACACCATGGCACTGGTCCGCAGCCCCAGAGACATCTGGGCATCCCTGGCACAGCATTCTGGAGGGCTGGGAGAGGGGATGTGGAAGCCTTGCCCCGTCCCCCACCCCCCCAAGATCTTGAAGCTTCCCCCTGGTTGCCCCCCCGTGCTGGGGGTCCCTGGCCACCCCTCTGCACCCCCCACTGCCCCCCCTGGCCCTTGGTTTGCAATAAACTCATTTCTCGAGCACTGGCTGAGTGTGATTTGGTGCCACCACCCGGGGGGGGTGGGCTGTGTGCTCCGACTCCCCACCTCCTGAGGGGGACCCCCGAGGGGGAACATCTGCAGGTGGCTCCTCATCCCCCCCTGAGTGGGCCCCAGGGCCAGGGTCCCACCCACCTGCTGCAGGTGCTGGATTTGGGGGGTGGGTGTGGGATCCTGGGGGGTGGATTTTGGGGGGTGAGATCCTGGGGGGGTGGATAGGCTCTTGGAGTTTGTGCGAGATCCTGGGGGGAGGGCTGGATTTTCAGGTCACTTTGTGAGGTGGATGTGGAATCAAGGTGGGGGAGGACGATGGATTTAGAGGGGGTGGATACGGAATCGGGGGGATTTTGGGGTCCTCTGGGTCTGGATGTGGGATTCCCAGGAGGGGACTGGATTTGCAGGGGCGGGGGCTTTCAGGGTGCTGACTTCGGGGGTCTTACCCCGCTGCTCCCCACCTCCCTGTCCCGGTTCCACCCCCCCCCCCGCCCCCGCCCTCTCCCCCACGCCGGGTGCCGAGATTTCTCCCTCGGTGGCGATGCACAAATAG
>JANHFW010140483.1:0-12202 GCA_027560035.1 Ceyx erithaca | reverse complement strand
GAGCTCATTGCCCTCTCCAGCTCCTGCCAGGAGGGTGCAGAGAGGTGGGTGAGGCCTCTGCTCCTTAGGCACTGCTGCCAGAAGCAGGGGATGGGCTGGAGCTGCAGCAGGGGAGGGTTCCATTGGATATGGGGAAGAAATTCTTTCCTGAGAGAGTGGTGAGGCCCTGGCACAGGCTGCCCAGGGAGGGTTCAAGTCCCCATCCCTGGAGGGGTTTCAGAAAGGAGCTGACAAGGTGCTCAGGACATGCTCTGGGGGAGGCATGTGTGGGGTTGTGGTTTTTGAATAGTCAGGTGTGTAGGTTTTTGCTGTAGGTTTGTTTGGACTGGGTGATCTGGGAGGTTGCAAACAGGATTATTCTGTGACTGTGTCAGCTGCACAGGGCAGATGTCCCTGCTGGGGCTGTAGGTGGCTTCTGCCTCCACCACGTCAGCACTGAGGAAAGCAGAATGGTTTCTACTGGGAGACAGAATTAGAAGCAGGTACTTCTGTACCACTCATGTTTGTACCTCTCTGAGGAAAGGCTTGATCTCATTGCAAGCTCTGAAGCCACCTGTCTGCAGTCCAGTTTTTCAGTGAAGGTGGGTGTGATCCTGAGATCCATATTGAGGAGGACTTTCAAAACCTCCTCTGAAACTCACTCAGAACTTTTATGTCTGCTTATGCCTGGCCCTGTTTCAGTGCAGATTTCCACCAGCTTTACAGGGCATTTGCTGGGGAATAAATGGTGACATGTTTGCTTTCAGTTTTTTCCACTCAGCAGCAGGAAGGCAACCTCTGAATTTTAGAGCTTGTCTAATCCCCAAGACTTGTGGATTGCTGTGTTCTCTTCATCTCTAAATTGCCAGGATCCTGGATTCAACCTCTACAGTTTAAAAACTCAGCATGCTTAGAAGGGTAAACTCAAATTTCTTGTTGCGGTCTATGAGATCCCACCAGTTCTGCTGAATACAGGAAGAATTTTACTAGGCAAAGACATTTGACAACAATATTTACTATGAATTTTAACTAAAATTAATAACCACTAAGGCCACTGGCATCTTTAAGTGACAAGTAGACTTCTCTCTGCTACTAAAAAAAAAGTCAAATATTATCTTTACAGCCAACTTTGTGGCTTTTTATTTATCCTTTAACATTTCAAAATTAAAATATTTTTATCATTATATGATTTCTAGAAATGTACTTTACATTTCCTTGAAGTCTTCCAGACAAGAACAGCTCTCTAGCAAATATTATTACCTGCATATTTTTTCTACCACATTTCAAATGTTAATAAGCACACCCAACTACCATGGAGTATGTCAGTCTCAGTGTTTAATAACCAATTCTATGAACCTATTTATCATCTCAGTATTTCTATTGTTTGTTGAATATGCTTTATCACACCAGAGATATACATAACTGCTGATAGCATTTAAGTATAAATCACATCTCCAGATAAGTAATCACTTAAAAATGAAAGAATCAATCAATAAATCTTTTTTTTTTAATTAAATAATTTCAGCAACAGAATTCTTGCCTGAAGACATCGCAGATCTGCTTAAGAGTAACAAAACAAAGATGAAAAAATGAACTTATCTGTCCCTTCTCACCCTGTGAAGTAACTCAATTGCTCCAGAAACTTCAAAGGAAGAAAAGATTAGAAAGTTGGTAGAGAAACATGAATACCTTTCTTACTATTGCTTTCTTAATACAACCTCATAAATATTTAATCTTTTGGGGGGGGAGAAACTTTAATTTGGTCACATTACCAACAATATTCCCTAACAAACTGTATGTCAAGAAGCAAGAAATCTCCAGTCACCAAAGTCCTGGGTTCAAACTTTTCTTAGCTGTAAACAAGGGAACATTGATATTATCAATGACTAGCACTTCAGATTTGATTATTCATATTGAATGGTGTCATCCTTAATTATTACAATTCTATGCATTCTCTTTTCCTGAAATATCTATGAGCAATTTCTGTCTTTCTCAATTATTGCTTATTTCAAGTTATCCAGAAAATGATGCCAACAAAGATTCTCTGGACTGCAGATGGTAACTCTTAAAATATTTGATACTCACATGCAAACAGAGGTTGGCAGCTTTAACTGAGATGCACTCATGCAGCCCATACATTATCTGTTTTATAGGATGCAGGACTAGAACAATTTTTTTGTTTGAATAGAGTCTCCAAAGTTTCAAATTCACTTCCATCTAAAACTACAAAGAATCCAAATCCACTTTTTTTTTTTTCTTCAAGCTTCCTTCACAGATGTTTCCCTCTCCCTTCTTCAGACACTTTCTGTTGTTATCAATGAGAGGGGAAGGAAACTCTATGAAGTGTTGGCCTTTTTCATTACTCTGAACCAAAAGAAAAATAAAGAAGATAATAAGGTAATACTCAGCAATTCCATTAGCACATTCTGCTTCTTTTTCCAGCATCCTACTGAGTCCACAGTGATCTCCAAATCTTCCTCATGGCAGGATGACCTCTGCTGTTCAAACCAGTGACATATATATGTTAAATATATGTTAAAAATTCAGGGGTTTTCATCAACATTTTATCTCCTTCCTAACTGTAAAGAAGACCTTTTTTTCCTTAAAGAAAAAAAAATTCTCAAAGAACCTTATTTTTCTGGTTTTCAAAACCAACTGTATAAATGGTCCTGTTTATTCTGTGAGACAAACTGCAACACTTAGACCTAATACTGATGGTCTGAGTTCTAAACTGGGAAGCTGGATGATGCCATTTTGAGGAAGCTTCCCTCAGTAAACTCCAATGGAAGCTGTTTTCTTCTTTCAGCAGATTGCAGATGGGTGGCATCCAGAGCCTGATGTTGACACAGATGAGTGGAAATGGGATTTGTCACAGTAATTTACCACGGAATCTTTCTTCTGAAGAAGTGGTTGCTGCTGACAAATACTTGTGAGAGACAAAAGCCATGTGTATTTTCTTAACCAACAGTGACACTTTCTTCTTTTTTCTTTTAAACCTCCAATATCCTTTTTGCAGAGACACATTAGGTAGGGGGATCAGTGCAGTGAACTTTCCCTTCTCCAGTTAGGCTGCCATGCAGCACTTGGAACCAGCTGGAACTCAGGGTAATGGCAATAAAAACATGAATTCATTGACCTGCTTGAACAGGTTTGGGGGTTATCTACACAGAAAAGTTAGTCCCAGGCTTGGAATTTACAGCACAGTAGCAGCTTTACACTGTTGTTCCCTTCAGTGAACATCCTAGCTGCATTTTAAGTTGGATTTTTTTTGCGTGTGTGTGGAGTTTTCTCCCTTTGTAGACACAAAGCAATGCTCCCTGAAAAAAAAATGCCTCTCCTCTGTGGCTGGGAGCAGCTCCTCCTAGAAGCTGTGCTGAGGCACATGGGGGACAGGGAGGTGATTGAAGACAGCCAGCATGGTTTTCTCCAAGGGCCTGTACTGGGACCAGTGTTGTTTAATATCATCATCAGTGACACAGTCCTTTCCAACTCAACCATCCCATGAAGTGTCAATAACAAACCTTCCAGTATTTTCCCAGAGATGACTCTCAGTGAACAGTATAGTTTGGTTTTCAAGACATCTTGCATGCACTCTGCTTCTTCTTCCACCTGCATAGGAGACAGATGCTACCATGTCAATAAGATCTGAAAATCACTCACTTCTCAGGTATGCTTAAAACCTATCAAGGCTGGGTTCTAAACCCTAGTTTAATTTCACTCCCATCAAGTATATCAGTTAAAAAATGCAGATGTAAAGCAGAATCAGTGCCACCTGGAATCCTTTAAGACTGATAACAAAAGTTAGCATTTATTCTGTAACCAATATACTTGAAATAGACTGCTGAAAATGGTCCAGCTTTCCTAGGGAATTCGCAGATTTATTTTTTTTCTCAGTTGTGTTCCCATTATTTTACAGAACAGGGTCTGGGAACCCTAACACTGACTTAATACCAAGAGCTTTTGCTTTTGGGAGAAAGGGAGATTCCTGAGGGATGCTTTCAATGCTAATAGTGCAAATTTAATTCGAAGTACCTCTACCCTGTTTCCATTTCAATGGCAACGATTTGCAAGCCAAACAATAGAGCCTTTCCCAGCAAGCAGCTGAGACTCTGCTGTATGGGGAGTGTTTGCAAATGTGTCTCAGAATCTTGGACTGGAGGTTTCCAAACCTGCAGTCAAACCTCCTACCTACATCTGTGAGCAGACCCAGAGGCAACTGGAGCTGCAGTTTGAGGCTGGCAGATGGACAGGCCTTGCTGGAACAGATTGCAGGAGGCAGTGTGGGATGCAGCCCCACCAGCTCTGAGCTGCACACTCCAGCAATTAAGGATCCACAGCTCTCTTTGCTTTGTGTTGGGTTGTTTTTTTTTTCTCCTAGATGAAGGAAAATTCTCCCTCACCCCACTTCTACCGAAGGATGTGCTGAAATGCTCACACTCTGTGAAAGATAAAAATATGCTCAGAGCTGTGTGGAGGAGAGAGATGACTCTTGGACTCCATCTCCTTGCAGCTGATGGTTTTCTTTGCCTTGGTTGTGTGGAGACATGACTGCATCTCAGTTCTTCATCACTTTCTGCTCTGAGCTCCAGGGAGAGGCTTTGGGGAGCAAACCACAGCCCTGTCTGCACTAATTGCACTAATGAAGGCAGGGAGGTGGGGAATAATGACCTGTTCTTCCTGCCTAAAGCTTATGGGTCATTCCAGTGCTCCCACCACTCCCTCCACTCCCTCATTTTCTCACACTCTACCTTTGAGGGAGGTGACCCTGCCCTGGGGAGACCTCCCCTGGAGCCCTGGGGAGGACAAGTTGTCCTGGGGAGGACAACTCACAGCCAAGTTCAAAGGGAACTTTAGGTCTTGTGATATTCCAGGTTTGCTTCTGGAAACCTTCTTCTTCTGCTGGATACCCTCTGCACTCCTGCCTGTTCAGGACAAACTTCCACAAATGGGTTTCATAGAAAATACACAGAAAAAAAAACTCCTCAAAACAAATGAAAAATTAAGCAAATGGACAAAAGATGCCAAAAGACTGTAAAATCTCAAAGGAAAATCCTCCATTCTTTAATAGTGCAGTGTGAAAAAAAAAACAAACCAAAGAGAAATGGAACACCAGGGAAATTATTATTTTTTGTATATTTCTGTTATAAAACCAAATTCACCACAGCAGTCTTCAAATTCATCACTCTTATTTTTATTTTTCTTTTTTTTTAAAGCAAGCAGCTTATCTCCGGCTTGAAAAGTATTTGCATGTGATTTTCATGCTCATGAAATGTGGCAGTCTGGTCCCTTTATTAGCTATTGATCCAGTTTAGAACTAGCAGCAAGTTCTCAGCCCTTAGCTGGACACTCTCACCTGGCAGAAACCTTTCTGTCAGTGGGTTATTTTTGGATCATTAACTCCCAAGGCCAAGGAGGGTGTCTTGATTTGACTTTTTTTTTTCTGTATCTAGGGAAGTGTGAGGCTCTGCAGAGAGATTCTGACTTGCTGCAGCAGTCACAATAGGAATAATAATTAATGATCTGATCAAGAGATGTTTACACCTCCTGCTGCCCTTCTCAAACTGTCAGGAATGTGGGAGTTGTTTGCAGTGCTTCAATTGCAGCTCTCTGACTTTTGATTCAGAAGGGAGGGGGTTGCTTAGTCTCCTTAGGGTGAGAAATAACCCTTCCTATTTCTACCAGCCACTATATATGTGCTTTAACATCCCGTTCCAAGGATTAGTTCTCCTCCACAGTAAACAGTTGCATCTGATTTCCAATTTCTTTGATTTTTTTTCCTCCTCTCAGCACATTTGTTCCTTCAGCTTTGGAATTCAAACAACCCCCAAGTCACTCCACGTATGCAGGTTTGATATTAATAGCACTATAAACATCTTGGTTGTCAGTGCTGGAAAGTGGAATGACATGGGGTGTGGGGGGGGAGAAACAACTTCACAGTTTCAATATTCCATTTCTGACAGGTTTAGAAGATGAAATATTATAGGTTTTGCCTTGTGGTTTTCAATTAGCTTCATCTCAGTGACAGCTCAAAATGTTCTTTTTGGTCACTGGGACAATATGGACTGGTTTATTCATCACCTTCTTTGATCAGAATAGGGACCAAAATATGGAGATGCAGAATGACAGGTAAAATTTCTAGCTCTGGCACAAAACTTTTTGAACAAGTCATCCCAGATGCAACACAATCAGAGAACAGATCATGTCCCACTCCCAAATGGTCTTCAGCATCTTCATTAAACCTGATCATGACCACAGGGAAATGAAAAAACCACAGGATGATCAAGGAAAAGCAAAGAGAAGATGGTTGGAAAGAGGGAGGAATGAGGTGTCTGCTCTCAAACAACAAAGGCATCAACATCTCCAGATGGGAATGCTACCAGAAGAAATATTCAAAAAAGAAAATAAATAAGTCATTTAGAAGCTGATTGGTAGCTGTTAGTGAAAAAAAAAACGAAAAAACAAAATGCTCTTGGTAGCTGTCAGTAAAAAAATAAGATAAAAAGTCTTGGAAACTGATTTTTATTAGTTGTTGTTATGCAGAATATTATATTTTCCTCTTAAATTTGATGTCACCATAATGTTTCTGTTCATATAAGCTCTTGTAGCACGTTCTTCTGAGGTATAAAGCATACTTCCTTCCTTTTCTAGTGGATAAAATGACATCTCTGATGATATTAGTCCAGATATAATCTGTAAATTGTTCTGGCATTGTCATTCCAAAATGACTTGTAAGTTTGATGACTAAATCTTGCATGGCACTGTAGTGAGCTGCAGAAGATTGATATTGTTTTGTATATATATATATATAATTATATTGTTTTCAAGGACATGTCCATCCTTAAGAATGACATGGATCTGTTGGAGCAGCTAGAAGAGCTCTAAAAAGAAATGCAGAAATTCTTACTAATTTTTTTTCTATTTGGAGAAAGCAGGATGCTGTGTCCATCCCACACGATGTTGTTTCCACCTGTTACACTAGGTTAAAATGAAAGATTTTCCAAGTCAACAAAATTTCATTAACTCACAGCCATGTCTCAAAGGAATTAGCTGAAGACCTAACTAGAAATTGGTTTTATTTCAGATTTCACTCTGAAAAAAAAACCCTCATCTTCCAACAAATCTGAGCACAAGCCCAGTTCCTGTGCAGCTATGAAGGGTAGTGTGGAGAGAAGGGCAGAAGTGATAAAAAATACAGTTTCTCATTCTGCTTCTGATAATTAATACTGATATTAATATTAAAATTAATATTAAGCTGATAATTAATTAGGAGCAGTTTTCCCAAGTAAGGAATAGATGTGTAGGAAATGGATCTTATCTAGACAGGCAGCTGAGCCAGAAATAGAGGAACCCTCAAAGATTTCTTCCTGGTTAAACTCACCATTGAGAAGATCAAGACTCTTTGGGCTGATTTTCTGTAATGAGGCTCTGACAGCAGCAGAGTAGGTTTCTTTTTTGGGTTTTTTGGGTTTTTTTTTTCTGTTTTGTAATATGCTTCAGCAACAGGACTTGTTAAAATGTTTATTGTTAAAAAAAAAATCAAAGGAAAATTGCTTTCTCCCTTAAAAAGCTTTCATAGAGCATCTTTACTTGAAGGTTGCCATTTTTCCCCAGATAGAACAGAATGCAGCAATATTTTTGTCCCTGCTTTTCTTTTAAATAAAAGCATAGAAAGTGTTGAAAACAACTAAATCCTCCTGAAATTCATTGAAAAGATTAGGATATGTTTCTCAATATGTGTTTAAAAAAAAATACGAACTAGGCAACTCCCGGCAATCAAAGCCACTTGTGTTTTAGCCACTGCAATAAAAGAAACAACCTACGAGGAAAAAAAATAATTGTAAACTGAAGTAAAGAAAATCTGTTCAAACACTTGAAAATAAATTTATTATTTTACAGAGGAAACGATGCCATTTTGCATAAGACATCCTATGCTGGGATCTGCACTACTCAGTTGAAGCAAGGCAGAGGAAATTACAGGTATAATCAGGCTGGGATCCAGTTATCTGGGTAAAAAAGTGTTCCTAAGCATCCTAAAGACAAATGTGTTCCAAGAACTCAGTGGGATGTCTGCTCTTTCTTTACAGAGGACCTCGAACAATTTGAACGATTTAAGATTATTAAATTAATTGAATATTAAAAATAAATTTTAAAGATAATTAAAACATATATTTTCAACTGTTTGAATGCCTATTTCAAAAATACAGCATCATTCTAGAATCCCTTCACTTAACACACCTTTTTATCTGTGATGTGGAACAATTAACTGCTTTTAAGGCAATTTAGCTGATGATTTAGGAATCAGATTAGGTATTCCCAGGGAGTCAATGTCATCTTGATTTTATGTTTCTGGACTGGGCCATATTACAAAGCTTTCAACAACATCTAAATAAACTGTGTAAATTTTATTAGATTTCTTCACCAATCTAGTCATTGCAACAGAGCTTTCTCATTGCTTTAAAATGATCTTTTCTTGATGAGCCTCTTTTGCTCATCATCATGTCCTTAGTGAAGTGTTTCCATATTGATTCCCTTGCCATGTGTGTTAGTAACTAATATAGTAGTAATAACCTCTCCATTTTTTTTTTCTTTAAAAACTAGAGTAGAAAACTATCATTTTATCAATCATTGGAGAGGGACACACAATCACAGCATGTGATTCCAGAGATGATTCCAGGACAAATTACCCCATTCAATGCTTTTTGTAATATTTTTCTCTAGCTTCATCATTACTTTTATGACTGCATTGGATTTGTATATTACACTAAATAGTATTCTTATTATACCAAAGAGTATTCTTGTTATTATGCTAAATTCTGTCCCAACAAAATGAGTGACTTTCCTGTTCATCCAGCAAAAAAAAAAGTCGTTTACATGGCTTTGCAAAACCTCTCCTGGGCATGAGAAAGCAGTTGAGGGCTTCCTTCTACCTCAGGACCAGGGCTGGGGCATGTGGACTTTTCACAGAGCAACAGAAAGCAGGAGGGTTCTTCTCAATTCTGGAGGGTAAAGAATAAGAAAAATAGTAATAAGCTATCATGTCCAAATAGGCTTTTCTTTTAACATTATGCATGTGGAAACTGACTCAAAATGCTTATAAAAAATACAGAAAGAAAAAGATAAATGATCAGAACTGGGGAACAAAATCAGAATAAATTACCTGTACAGTATACACAGAATTAATGTAACTTGTAAGAGAGAAAGGCAAACAAAAATACATTAATAGTAAGAGGAAGATCAAGGGAAATATTCAACATAACAAAGAAAACAAAAATCTGACTAAAATGGTGAACTGCAATTAGCCAACATAAGCAACAGTCCACCACACAGCTCAATTCCACAACAGCTTTTAAGAGAGATGCACAGAGGAACTTTATCATTAAGGAACTGGGAAAAAAAAAATAAAATTCTCCAAGTTAATCACAATTAACTTTGAGAAGTCAAGGAGAGCAAGTGAGGTCCTTGAAGAGAGGCAAAGAGCAAATATGAATACATATTAGACAGTCTGGGTGTCTAAATTGGGTAATTCCTTTCCCAGTTGCCATATTTAGGCACAGGAGAGAGACAGAATTTCTTAGGCAGATACAGAGACTAATCTTAGGCTTCCTTAAACACTACTCTGATTTGTTTTGTAGGGTTTTTTTGCCTCTTCACCATTGATTTGGAGATAATTCTGGCATCTAAATGAGATGCCTAAAATTAAGCGAGATGAAGTTTGAATATCTCTCTTACCACCTGCATTTCAAAGAGGGAAGAAAAACAACAGCAGATCTGTCAATAGAACTTGAAGTCTTAAAAACACCTCTGAGCAAAAGTCAAAAAAAAGAAAAAAAAAAGAAGGAAAAAAAAAAGGGTTTGCAGCTGATTTTTTTTTTCTCTCATTTTCTGTTTGTTTTTTTTTTTTCACTTAAACCACAATAAACAGGTAAGAAATACTTGACTGTACATCCAAAATGATAGGTTTATCACTCAGGTACTAGAAAAGTAACTCATTAAAAAAAATCATTTAAACTTATTCCAAGGAACCCAAAGTCATCATTTGGAATTTAAAAAAAGGTACTTTGAGTCTTTGCAAAAAGCAAAGCAGAACAGAAGTGTTTATACCCAGAGAGATGAAAACAGAACAGGGGTTTTTTTTTCCCCTTAAAGTGCATTAATTGAAACCATCAATTTAACAGATCTGATGTCTGAATTTTCATCAGACACAACAATCTTAGTAAAGAATGGTCTTAAATGTATTGCTCAGCCTAGGAAATCATTTTGATGACTTAAAATTCACAAAATAATACAGGTTTTTTTTAGTTATTTACATCTAGAATAATAGTTTATAATATTCTATATAAAAATATAACTAGAAAATGAATATAAAAATGTGAAGAGAGATGTCTTTGTAAGAAATAGACCCATGCCTGTGGAATGCATTTTATTTCTACAGAATTTCTGAGCATTTTATTTCTACAGAATTTCTAAGCATTTTTGACTGGAGAGTGCCAGGTAGAAAATGAAAATAATTACGTTTTGAAATGAAGCAGATTCTTAAGAAAGCCAAATAAAATTAATATGCATCTTGAATCTGTAACTGTAACCAAAACAGAAAAATGATGATTAATTAAAGCAAGAATTAATTTGAATAATAAACATGCAAAGACTTGCTTAATCAAATGTTATTCAGACAGGTAATAATGATTCCAAATATGAATGTCTTATAAATCTTGACCTGCTTGGAAAAAAAAAAATAGAAATAGAGGATCAACTGCATGAAACACAAAAACAGGGAATTATCTTGCTCTGAATTATACTCTGTGGGCATCATAATTTATAATACTACCCATATCTTCCAGTAATTGAAACCCTGTGTAGAAAATAGGGTATTAAATATTGTCAACCACACATATATAAGTTTCTATTCTCTGAGTCAGAGATTTCCTGCCTCTTTGAACCAAATTTGTTGCAGTGAACACTAGTAAATTAGAATTATTTTACGTCACCACGTAAACAAACTTCTCTGTATGACACATATAGACCTCCTCAAATTGGCAAAGTAGATTTTTTATTATTATTTACATTATTATTGTTGTTATAATTGTTATTACTGCTATCAGTCACCCTGATCCTTGATAGAAACATCTGCAAAGCACGTGAGCAAGAGCTGCTGTACAACAATGGGTTATAATGCTAATAGAAAAGTGTTATTAAAGGAATAAATAAAATAAATAATAAAATAGAAAAGTAGTATTAAAAGGATAATTTTTCCTGATGGATTTAGGAAACCTCAACAATTCAGCCCAATATAAAATACTTTTGTAACTCACAAATTTTCCCTTAGCATCTTCAGGACTCCAAAAGGGCAGCAAACCAATTTCTGCTGGAAAATGCAATATTCAAACTGTTCTTAATTCACCACA
Source organism: Ceyx erithaca (assembly GCA_027560035.1). Taxonomy (NCBI): domain Eukaryota; kingdom Metazoa; phylum Chordata; class Aves; order Coraciiformes; family Alcedinidae; genus Ceyx; species Ceyx erithaca. The sequence goes on along the minus strand of JANHFW010140483.1, from coordinate 821 downwards.
GCAGTGTGTCCCCCTTTCTGCTGTTGAATTGTGGGGTAATATTGGGCAGCCTAAAGAAAAAAATTATTTTCCAGCTGAATTTACACAGGTCCATGGCAAACAAGGGCCCTGATCAGAGCTCTCAGTAGCTCATGGTGATTTTTCAGGGGTTTTTTTTCACCATTGCCCTGTCTTTAGAGCCAGCTGCCAGTCAAATTTGCTGGTGCACAGGAAATTCCAACATCTCCAAACTTGTTTTTCTTCTGAAGTAGACATCATGTCATTTCAAATTAAACATTAACACCACTGGCATGTCATATTAAATTAGAGAATGATACATTAGCTAAAATAGATTTCTATTATGTAATTGACAGCATTCTTTTATTTTGATTACGTAAGACTGATTTTATCTATTGTTTATTTTACTTTTCTGCTATTTTAAGGCCAGCTGTTTTTTCATTGTCACGCTCTACACACCAAGGCTTCCTTTTGTACCCAAAAAACACCTATTTATTCCTTCAATTGTGCTGGAAAATGAGAATATTGTTAGTAATGACTAACATTGCACCACTAGGTCTTTATTTTGTGCCACTGTACCACTAGGTTTTTGAACTGCTTGAGGAGCCAGAGAAATGGAAGTGATGAAAAAAAAAAGCAGAAGAAAACAAAAAGTTCAGTAAGCACCTGGCACCATAGTTTCTTTTTCCCTCACTCTCTCAGTTGTGATGCTGCAGATAAATATAAATATAAATATAAATATAAATATAAATATCAATATCAATATCAATATCAATATCAATATCAATAAATATAAATAGAAATATAAATAGAAATAGAAATAG
>JANHFW010140089.1:0-12226 GCA_027560035.1 Ceyx erithaca | reverse complement strand
GGATGTGTCCTTGCGGGGGCAGAAGAACGAAGACGACCCGTTGCAGATGGTTTTCAACCGGGTGATGCTCTGCGGTTGGGACCCACCGAAGGGTTGGGGTTTTTTTGTGAGGAGAGGAAGTTTTCTTGCATGGAGATGCCTCGTTGGCCAAGGCAGATGATGGACATCAGTGACTGCAGCTTGCAGATGTCCTCCAGGTCCACTTTTTGGGTGGAAAATTGTGTTTCTTTATCCAGTGTGGCACATAGTTCTGGAAGGAAAAGAAAAACATTTATCATTTTGAGGTTCCTTTGATAAGAATATTCCATGCCTCTGTAGTCTCAGTTATCCCTGACACTTTTGGAGGTGCTTTTTGCTCTTCATCCACTTTGTTCCTTAGTTTTATTAGAAATATTCAATCTTTAGGAGTGAGTTGTGGGGGGAATATAGGAGAAAATGACTGTTATAGTGGAGCTTTTTTTGTGAAATATGGACCAGGCACATTAATGGCTCATTCTGTGGGACGTCAAGAGTATCTGTCAGCACTAATGGCATCACTCTGTGTGTTTTTCCACTCAGTACTGGGAGAATATTGATTCACGTGGCACCAGTGAAACAAGCTGGATAAACCACTGGATCAGAAAAATCTCATTTATTTTCCTTCCATTACCCCGTGGAAACAAGTCGTGGAATAAATCACAGGGCCATCCATGGCATGAGTTGGAAGTGCCAAGGTGAGAGTCAAGCTGTGGCTTGAGACTGCAGAGCAGCTGCAGAGGTTTTTCAGCTGCTCAGGGCTTTCATTTGCTTACACCATTTTAAGGGTGCTTTGGTGCATTAAATATCAGCTTGTGCTTTTGGTTCACTGCTTTTTGCTGATTTTTGACCTCCGGTAGAGATTTAATTAATACCTTCCTTCAAGATGCTCTTAGCCCAGCTTGAGTCCTTGCCAATCCCTGTTTTCATTTCAGGGTTGATTTAGGCAACAGAGTGGAACCACCTGAACTACTTCTGATTTTTTTTTTCCCTGCTGCCCTTTGTTTTGGCTGAGTCTGGGTGGGCTGGAATGGTGGAAGATCTTTCTGTCTTCCCAGGAGTGACATAACCCATATTTGCTCCTCCAGATTGTGGCTTTGGTGGTGACAACTTGAAGCATGGCTGTGACTCCAGTGTGAAACTTAAATGGAGCTGCAGGGAAGTGAAGGATGACACATAGAAGCTCTTTGTTTCTATTTTATGTTAGGCCATTTGCATCTCTTTTCACAGCTCCCTGACAATTCCTGTTACTTTGCTGTGCATCCTTTGCTGGCTGCTGGAAGAAAGATCTGCACGTTCTCCAGGCAGACATCAGGAAGGAAGAATGTGAAATTCCCTTTTGCTGTAGCATGATAAAGTGAGAAAAAATGTTCCTCTCATTCCCTTCTCTTCCATCTCTTTGCAAAGCAGTTTAAATGAGGGTAGGCAGCTCATCAGGAGTGGGTGACTAACCCCTGAGGATGCACACAGGGGTTTGCTAGAGGAGAATATCACACTATCACAGTGTCAGGGGTTGGAAGGGACCTAGAAGATCATCTAGTCCAACCCCCCTGCCAGAGCAGGATCACCTAGACAAGTCACCCAGGAACAGGACTGATGTGGAATAAAATAGATGAAATAATCATTTTTATCAGAAAAGCCCCAAGTGCCACAGTGACCTCTGAGTTCTTAACCCTTGAAACCTTGTTGAGGTTTACAGAATGACACAGCACATGAGGGAATTATGTTTATAGGTAATTTATTTTCCCAGTTGCTGTTTCTCCAGTTGCCCTGAGCTTTTGCAGGGTTTCATCTTAGTGCTGGTATTTATGTTCCTGCAGTGCCTGGGAGCAATAATTGGAGCTGGGGTGTTGAGACAGGGGGAAATCAGTGTGTTGTAGCAAACTTCTAACCTGAAATGGGAATTCCCAAGTGAATAGAGGCAGATAAAAACTAATATAGGTGTAGTAGGAGCCTAACCACTGCTAAAGATGCCAAGTAAGGAGAGAAAAGTGTGAGGTTTTGGAAACTTTTTGCTTGGGTTTTTTGAAAACCAATGTCCATTTTTTGAATTGGATGATGAAATAAATAGCTCTTCCTATTCTTCCTATCTGAATTTTTCTTCCTCTTAATTAGTATCCTACTGTATATTCTGATAACTTTCCAAGTACTCTAAAGTGAAAAGTCAGTTTCTTTTCACAGTATTGCTATTCCTTTGTAAGTGTAGCAACTTTAGCATTAAAATGAGATCTTTTTGTTTGTTTTCATCTAATTACAAGCTATTTTTTTTGTAAGCTTTGATTCCTTTGCTAGCACTGGAGCTGACAGCATCCAGCTTTCCCAGGACTCAAACCTTAGTGTTTTTCTCCTTGTGTTCAAAGTCATGGATAATCCTTCAACAGCTACTGAGAGGTCACTGCATGGACAAGATAAATGTTGCTAATTAGGAAAGCAAATGAGTCTGAGCCTATTTTAGTGCCACACTGGTTGAAGGCTCACATCAATATGAAGTTAACTAACACTTTTTTTGTTATTCAGGGGATAAATTAGAGGTATCAGGCTTTTTTTTTCCCCAACTACTGTGTGGTTATCACAGCTCATTGTTCTTCACAGGCACAGAGTGGCCTCTCTCCTGGAGGGATCTTCATGCCTAGGCCTGAAGAGAAATGGAGATAAAAACCTCTGTTTTCACTCTGAGGCTGAAATACACCTGCAATTTGTTGCCTCTTTTTTTTTTTCTGATGAGGTTTGTTTTTGTCTTATTAACAGGCTTGGATCTTCTGTTTAATAAACAGCCATGAGTCATCTGAAGTTGTTTGTGGCTACCTTGAAGTGGCATGGCATTAAATTACTGGAAAAGCAAGATCTAGCCAGAAGGGTGTTCTCACATGGCCAAAGGTTTGTTTCATCAGGAAGCTCAGAACCATTCCTGAGTGGCAGTAATTCAAATTATGTGGAGGAAATGTATTATGCATGGCTTGAAAACCCTAAAAGTGTACATAAGGTAAGTCTAAAACTTGACTGTAAATGATAATATTGCATCAAGGGTGGAATTGATTTTTTTTCTTCTTCTTTTTTAACTTGTTTTATAAAGAGTTCAGAAAAAAAGAACCTTGTATGAAATGAAAAAGTACAAAACTGATTTCCTACATATTGATTGTTGCAAAAGGTGATATTGCAGATAGAGTAGCTCAGAGGAAAGAACAACAAGTCCAGAGCAGAAATAATAAGCTGCTTAGAAACTTTTCACCATTCCTGATAGAAAAGTTCTTGGTGACATCTGGAAAGAAGATCCAAGAAATAAAATGCTTTTAATTTTTTGTTTTACTGCAATAAGGTTGTATCAGGGAATATCTGAGTGTTGTGGGTTGACTTCTAAACAGTCTGAAGAAGATGAATTTTCAGTTCTCTTCAGGTGGCTGTGCAAGTTGTAACTGAAATGGTCAGAAAAGCCTCCTTGGGTCTATTGCAAAGCACTTTGCTGTGTCTCTCTCTTTCTAAACTTTAAATCTATTGCCCAAATCCCTTCATGGTCTTCTCTTTTAACAAGCTTTATGCTGACAAGGAGAGCTCTCTTCTGGTGATACATGTCACTTAAGAAGCTGATGAGCTGCCTGATAAATGCTAAGACAGACAAGTCATTTTCTAGGCACAGAATGGGAATTGTGCCCAAAATGTTTCCCTAAATTGGCTGTGTGCTCTCTTCTTCATGAGGCACATGGATCAAAATGTCACTCAGAAGTTGTTGCTCCAAGTCTTGACCAGAGTGTGAGGAAGTGAAGCAAGCTGAGGGAGAGACCAAAGCAGTTTTCTAGCTGGATTTTAGGATGCTGCCATGATTTTAGCCTTGTTGGAAAGAGCCCTGCAGTGACAGCTCTGAATGTTATTCACACAGCAGATAGATCCTAGCTCTTGGTATTACAACTGCAACCTGGAGGGACTTTCTGCAGCTCCTCCTCTCATCCCACCACTCCTCACTCTGAGGAAAGATGCTCACTCTTTACTCTAAGGGAAGGTACTCATGGGAATCCATCTGCTGAGGAGCCAGGGAAGGAGCTGGGAGAGTTGAGTGTGAGGAAGAGGAGGCTGAGGGGAGCCCTCCTCACTCTCTCCAGCTGAACAGCTTAAATATATATTTAAGTATATATATATTTCCCTAAATATTAATGAATTGAAGCAAATTCTCTGTGTGTTTGGTTTGAGAATACAGACAAATTGCTGCTGTAGCTGTGTGACTGTAGGCAGGCTGTGAACTGTTGGAAAATCAGGTCAAGAGACACCCCCAGCTCACGTGGGGGATTATGGTAGTGTCAATAATTTGGCTTTCTCTTCAGGCCACTCCTGTTTCCTTTATAAAGTTATATTCCTTTTATCCAGTGTGGTTTAGAGAGGCAGCTTGTGTTAGGTGTTCAGTCATGATTTCATTTTTTCCTTCTTGATTTCCTCACGTTCTTGGAAATCTTATCAGAAGGGATTGAAAAAAGAGATGAAAAAACTTCCTTTTTTTTCCCTTGACTTTAAAAATCATACTCTATTCACTTGTACTTCAAACCTGGAATTAATCAAATCTCCTTCAGTCATTTTCTTTTCAGAAGACTTGACTGGACATATCTTGTGTTCTTACAACTGTTTGAGCTGTCACCCCAGTGAGTTTTTCAGTGTTGCTAGTTGGTTTTGTGAAGAATCTCTAGCTATGCCATGGTGATATTCTCTCTCATGGAGAATATATGCCAAGGAACAGATAATTCACCATATTCCTGATGCTCTCCTGCTTTTCCTTGCCTTTGGAACAAACAAACCCAGCATCAGAACCAAGTGAGGTGAGCTCTGAAAAAAAAGGCATCATTACTCCTCCTTGCAGCCTGGTGTCAGGGCCATAGATCAGGAGGGAGAAGCTTGACAAGGCTCAGTTATTAGCACCCCAAGATGGATGGCAGAGCTGCATGGGTGGATATTGGGTACAGAGTGGCTGCCATGTGTGCAGCAGGAGTGTGTCATCACTCCTTGGCTTGCTTTGTTTGCCTTTGACTTCAGCTTGAATTTTGGGCCACTCCTTTTGTCATGTTTTAGTGATGTACAGTGGGTGTCTTCTGAGGCCTGCTGCACTTGAGAAATATTGGGATGGCTCTAGAAAATAAAGAGCAAAAAAAAGAACTAATAATTCATTATTCTAAGTGCAACACTTTGTAAGAGCAGAGTATTACCACTGAATCATTTGGATTGGGGTTTATTACTTGAGAAAATAATGGTGAACTAAAATACAGATTTGCTGTCAGGGAAAAAAGAAAAGGAATATATCATGCATCACTGTAGTCATTTATTTTTTACTGAGATGTTTTTCTCTGCCATTTTCTTCAAGAACTTTACTAATTTAGTTGGAAACTTCAGGTCTGCTGTGAGATCAGGCTGGGCACGTGGCAAATGCTGCTGCCAAAGAGTGACACTGATACACAGGGCTTGAAGACTCTCATCTGGGATCAATCTCTCTGCAGGAATTTGGAAAGGCTTTGATGGATGTGTATCTAGAAAAAAACCCACGAATTTTCTAGAGCCAAATGATGTATTTTCCCTCCCCTCTGATGAAATGTCAAGCTTGGCCAACAAATCAATAAGCTCAGAAATACAATAGGATAAAAGTGTGGGTTCCTTCTGTCCCAGCTGCCTGAATCTCAGATGGAAACATTGGGAATTATGGCTGTGAAAAATATAGGGCATGGATAAAAGTTCCTGTGCTTATTCTCCTTCAGCAGGTAGCTTGTTGGACAAATATATTTGGATTTTTAGCACCTGTCTCAGCAGAGCACTTGTGTAAAATCATTGTGGTTCACAGGACTGTGCTGTTGTGACTTTTCCAGCTAAATAAAAAAGCTTTTAGCTTAATAAAGGAATAGTTATGATCATTATTAAATATCAAATATTAAATAAATAGAAATTATTCAATATCAAGGTATATGTTCCACAGGGTTGGAAAAAGTGAGGAAGGGACCTTGACACAAGCAATGCTTTATTAAAACTTGGGATAAAGGACTTGGAATTTCCTAATTTCATGGAACTGAGTAACTCTGCATTGCCAGGATAATGGATCCAGTCTGAGTAGCCTTTTGGGGCTTTTTTCCACTGGGATCTGCAGCCCCTCAGGCTTGGGGCAGCCTAGAAAGAATCCAGACATATTATAAAAGATACTATAGGAATAAAAAAATAGGCATGGAGTAAAAAATCAAAATATAGAAGATATTATAGGAATAGAAAAATAAGCATGGAGTAAAAAATCAAAATATATTATAGAAGATAATATAGGAATAAAAAGATTAATGGGCATGGAGTAAAGAATCAAAAGGATATGCAAAATAAAAAGGTGTGTGGAGAGAAAATGCACTGACAGCAAGAGACTTGTGGACCATTTCTAGCCAGATGGGGGATAAATTCAGATTTCTAGCCCTGCTGTGTGGCCAGGAAGGTGTCAAGAAGGACAGTGAGTCCCCCTCCTTCCATAACTCCAACTTCTCCCTCTCAGGATGTTCCTGGTGCCCATCTCATGATGATTCTTAAAGCTTGTAGAAATTTCCACATGGAGACTTTTGCTTAATGAAAACAGAATTTGCTTGTGTTTTTCAGTGTTGGTATGACATGAGTTTGATTGGTTTGTTTATTGTCATAAGAAGATATATTGTTGGGTTGCAATATAGTAAATAATGTTCTTTTAAAAATCAAATATTTCGGCTACTTTTTGTCTTTTTTTGGCACTTGTTCCTTGAAATGTGATCATTCCAAGCTCACAGTCAAGAACATGCCTTGTGCAAAATGATTCAGCTTTTACAATTCTTCTATCCCAGCCTCCAAAAAATTAAAGTTTTGAATTAGTTTCATTTTTTTCCCCCCTAATTTAGCCAAACTGAGGAAGATATTTGACTTCCATTGACTTGCAAGCCAAGCACAAGTGCTGATCTGTCCCCTGCTGCTGTGGCCTTGCTTCTCTGCTGGGTAGAAACATCTCAGCTGCTCTGTCCATGCTGGTGCTGTTTAATATGTCTAATTCCAAACTAACAGCTTGGATTTTTTTCCTTCTTGCCTCCTCTGTCCAGTCCTGGGATGTGTTTTTCCAAAGTGCTCATGCTGGAAGTGCCCCTGTGGCAGCTCCTCTGGAAAGCAAAGCATCCTTCCTGCAGAGCCATGGGCTGGCCCAGACCCCAGGCAAAGCTGAGAAGCTTGTTGAGGATCACCTGGCTGTGCAGTCCTTGATCAGGGCTTACCAAGTGAGTGTGTTTTGGGGGAGGGTTTCCTTTGCAAACACCATTTTCCCTCCTTTTATTCTGGTTTTCTTTGTCTTCTACTCTGAATTGGTTTGCCTGTTGTCATGTTTCTGATCTCAATTGGCCTGAACCAGACAGTGTCTGAACCCTGAGCTCCTGGGCTCAGACTGGAAGGCTCCTCTGGATTATCAAATGCAGGAATTGGATTATCCACAGCCCTGACTTAATCTGGAAGCTCCTTACAGAGCTTGGACAGTCATTTGGTAGAGGGAACATGGAATCCTAGACACGTCTGGGTGGGAAGGGAGCTCCAGAGCTGATCCAGCCCAACCCCTGCTGAGAGCAGGGACAGCTCAACTAGAGCAGGGTGCTCAGACCCTTTCCCTTCTTTCCCCTTCCCAAGCTTGATCCCTGAGTTTTGCACTTATTCCTCTTTCCTGTAGCCAAAAAGAAGGGAAAGTTATTGAAAAACCAACAATATTGAGGAAAATCTCCATTTAAATTCAACAAAACATGGCACAGCAGTTCACTCAGCTGCTTTTTTTTGGTGTTGACATTCTTCCTCCTCATGCTGCACAGCAGATGTAGCTCAGGGAGGTGAATTCAAGCCAGAATTGTTTGCTGAGTTCCACTCAGATCCACTTTGTGCTGCTGTGAACAGTGAGGTGGCTCAGATGTTGCCAGGGGCATCATTTGGCCTGGCAGGGGTTGATTGCTGCTGATTCATCAGGTGCAGAGAATCTCAGAATGAGGAGCTATTGCAGTTTGCTGGAGGAGAAAACATCTTGTTGTGAACTCTCCTGCAAGTGTGGAATATTGGAATTGTGGTTTTCCCAAATAAACTCCTAGGTGGAACACAATGTGGTCACACTCTGCTCCTGAATAGTGCAGTTTATTAGTACACCTCTTTCAGAGACAGGCAATGAAATTCTACCCAAGGGATCTGAATTTGTCCTTAAAAAGAAGAATATGAAGGAAAAAATATTAAATATTATCCTACACATTTTAAAATGAGATTATTTGACCTATGAGAATCATGCACAAGAGGCATTCTATTAAAAATAATGATATTTTTGGCTCTCTTATCAGTTTTGCAGGTGTGATTCAGGCAGAAATACAAAATTAATTAACAAATTTTGGGCCCTACAGAACAAAGTTTCTCAATTTTACCCAGAGATTTGGGGATACATTTCCCCTTGGTCTGACTTCTGTTAGTGTAGTTTCATTTTTCCCTCACTTCCTTTGTTTCAGATCCGTGGCCACCATGTGGCTCAGCTGGATCCCCTGGGAATTCTGGATGCAGACCTGGATTCCTTTGTTCCATCTGATTTAATCACCACCATTGATAAACTTGGTGAGTACACTGCAGTCTTGTGACCTGCTCTGGGCATCCTGTCACATTGGCCTGGGGTGATTTCAGAAGGTTTGATCAAGGAAGAATCCAACTCTTCTGTTTGAAATCATTTCTTTGGAGCATCTAAAAGGAGGCTCAGACTTCAGGATGATGGAATTTCTCCTCTGAGATCATTAGTGAGCTTCTTATGAATTCAGCTGCTGATGGATTGTGATGATAAACACTTTAGAAACCCCCCAGAGCTTGTGTTCTGATCCCCATGAGAAACTGATGCTGATCAATACAGTACCAATACAGCTCTTGTTTTTAATCAGATAAGAAACTGATGCTGATCAATACAGTGCCAATACAGCTCTTGTTTAATCAGATGAGAAACTGATGCTGATCAATACAGAACCAATACAGCTCCTGTTTTTAATCAGATAGAAACTGATGCTGATCAATACAGTACCAATACAGCTCCTGTTTTTAATCAGATGAGAAACTGATGCTGATCAATACAGTGCCAATACAGATCTTGTTTTTAATCAGATGAGAAACTGATGCTGATCAATACAGTGCCAATACAGCTCTTGTTTTTAATCAGATGAGAAACTGATGCTGATCAATACAGCAGCAATACAAGATTCTGATAATCCAATTACTTTTATATTTATTTTTTTTTTAGCTAGTCCATGGGGAAACAAGCAACAGACAAATCCTGGAGAGAGGAATTGAGGCTCAGTGTCCTACCAACTTTGGGTTGTTTCTGTGGAACTTGAAGAAATCTGAAGTTTTCAGTGTAGAATTCCTGCCTTGAGTGTATAAACCAAGGGAGAACATCCCCATTTACTGCTGGCATAGTGCAGTGCTCCAGGGGCTGCTTTGGCAGAGGATATTCTGCTTGCTAAGAGGGGGTGTCTTGGAGCAAATCCACTGATAATTCCTTTGCTTGAATAAAAAAAATACTACCTGATTGATTTTCACTTTGAGAGGGGAAGCAACTTTCTAACCTGGGCTTGGCACAGAGCAGAAGAGAAAAATCCCAAATATTGCCTTTTCCTTGCATGCTCCAAGCAGGAAACCTCAGCTGGGAGTACAGATGGGGTCAAGTTGCTGTCAGGAGCTCTGGAATATCAGTTTCTATCTCTTTAAACACAAGGTGATGCTTCAGTGACCCCAGAGTGCTGCAGAACAGAGCACAGATGTTCTGTGTGTGCCCAGACCCTCCTGGACTTGCTCTGCTTTTTGCCTGACAGAACATGGAGAGCCTGGGAAGGCTGAGGGAAAATCAGCAAAGGAAAAAAAAACAACAAAAGAAAGATGTTAGCACCATTGTTCCAAATAACAGTGATTCCCTTTGCCCCTTCTTGCTCATTTTTTGGTTTTTGTTGCTCTTGTGCTGCCTTTTTGGGTTGGTTAGGTTGGGTTTTGTTGGGGTTTTTGGTGTTGTTTTGTTGTAGTTTGGTTTGGGTTTGGTTATTTGTTTGGGTTTGGGTTTTTTTTCTGTTAGCATTGTAGAAAACTAGAATTAATTTTGTGCTGGAAAAACCTATTATGGTACCAAGAGGGAGAAATAGTGGGACACGGGCACTTTTTTTGCTGACTCCAGATTAATATATTCTACAATAAAATGATACTATATTAATAATATATTATTATTAATAAAATAATGTTAATATATTATTATTAACCTATTATTATATAATGTATTACTATAGCTTTCTATTACTGCATATATTATAAAGTTTTTACCTTTGCTGCTTGCAGCTTTAACAAGGTGATTTTCCTTTTCATTTTCCAGGTCTAGATGAAGCCTTTCACTTGCACTGACACCAGGCTTTCCATCCCATCTCTTTGGGATTTGGGGCTTTTAAAACTACATAAAAGTTCAGTTCAGTGTTTTCTTAAACCATATTTCTCAGGCAGAACAAATCCAGGTGGGAAATGGGATTGAACAAGCCTGTGTTGGAAACCTCACTTCTCATTGTGTGGCTATTTCCAATCACTTCCCTGCTAAGAGGGTGGCTAGAGGTCCCTTGGGAATTCCACCAGCATGTTCCCACAGCATTCCATGGAACAGGGTTTTCTCTTAGTCTATCTATTAATGTAGCAATTAGTCTAATAACCTTCTAACCAACCCATCCTGCTGTGCAAGGTGGGTCTTTTTTCTCTTGCTCATGATGGAGGAAGGAAGAAATCCAAGAATTCCCAACCATTGCAGTGAGGGATTCCAGGAAGAATTCCCAACCATTGCAGTGAATTATTAAGGAATAAATCCCAACCATTGCAGTTATTTATTAAGGAATAAATCCCAGCCATTGCAGCAGGGATTCCAGGAAGAATTCCCAACCATTGCAGTGAATTATTAAGGAATAAATCCCAACCATTGCAGTTATTTATTAAGGAATAAATCCCAGCCATTGCAGCAGGGATTTCAGGAAGAATTCCCAACCATTGCAGGGAGTTATTAAGGAATAAATCCCAACCATTGCACTTATTTATTAAGGAAGAAATTCCAGCCATTGCTGTAGGGATTTCAGGAAGAATTCCCAACCATTGCAGAGAGTTACTAAATAGTCAAGTGCCAGAAGTGACTTGACAGGTTCAAACATGAAAAGCTTTGGGTCATTGAAATTTCAGGTGTCCTGTCAGAGCATTTAAGAAAGGTTGGGTATTTCTAATCAAACAAGAGCTATTTAATGAAAATAAATTATTTTTTAAAGCCTTTGTATGAATGGATGCCTCCAAAATATCCTCACTTCCTATTTCTCATCTGCCACCTTATTGCTTTTGCATATTGCTTTCTCCCACTGAATTGACAACCAGTGCTGGTTTTGCTTTTTCTCTCCTTTTTGTCTTGCACATGCTGTCCCTGGAGCAGCATTTTATGGCCTGCATGAATCAGATTTGGACAAAGTCTTCCAGCTGCCCACCACCACCTTCATAGGAGGCAGTGAGAACAGCCTTTCCTTACGAGAGATCATCAAACGACTGGAGGTCAGTGGGGCTTCTGGGACTTGGGGTTGTTGTCATCCAGACACAGGGGAACTTTTCCCACTTGTCAGGCACCAAAAACCCCCTTCTCATTTGTCTGTTAGCAACAGAGCAGGCAAAGAATGTGAAATGACATGAAAAAAAGTTTTATTGCCTGAAATAGCTGAAATAAATGCAGGTGAAGGTGGTGGAAAGTGAATTCAGATCTTCAATTAAACACTGATTTAATTGTGTGAGTTGCTGATGGTGTTGGAAAGAAACAGAGCATTTAGAACTTGGCTTTTGAGGGGATAAAAACCCTTGCAAAGAGATTTCAGGAGTGCAGGTCTCAGCCACAGCTTTAGAGAGGCAGTGAGGGTTGGGGATCCCATTCAGGAAAGCCCAATTGCAGCTGGTGATGGCTCTGGTTTTCCATCCCAAATCCCTGAGAAAACAAGTGAGAGAAAACAAGTTTTAGGTTGGGTCAGCTGAAGCTTTTCCAAGGGATTATCCTTAATATTCTAATGTGCCAATAAATAGGCAACATTGGAAAGCCTCAAGGAACTGATTTGTGTTGGAGAAATTACTCTCTGGGTTCCCTCTTCTCTCCAGAGTTTTGGATATTTATCTCCAAATATATATATATCCAAATATTTATTTATTCATTTGTTTG
>JANHFW010139749.1:0-12249 GCA_027560035.1 Ceyx erithaca | reverse complement strand
ATAAAGGAAAAAAAAAAATCTAAACCCTCCAAGTCTCTAAAGTGAAGAAAAAAAAATAAATTTATTGCAAGGAATAAATGAATGTTTTTGAGTGAAAAACTGTAGCCCCTAAATAATCCTTTAAATTTAGTCTGCTATTATATAGACAGGAAAAAAAAAAAAGTGCCTAAAATCACACCCTACTGGGCCTCTCAGATTAAACCTTCACTTACATGCCTGTAACTAAAATCAGTTTTCTAAGGCTTACTGGTGTAATAGCACCATACAATAGGAGCCTGGCTATAGAGGAGAGATTTATTGGAACTTCTAATAAGTATTATTAGTGTGTACCACTGGAAATTATCACATTTGGGCTTGTAATCTTCAGTGATTAAGGGATAGACCATGACTGTAAAACAATAACTTGTCCATTGTTGATTAATACGAAGACATACTTTCCAGAGACACCACTCCTTGGCCCATAATCTCCAGAGTCTATTCTCTTTGCATCCCCACAGGCATCACACATGACAACCCCATAGTGTCTAACCTACTCTTTCCCCACTCTGTCCAGTGTGAGAGGTTCATTTCCTGGGGCCTGGGGCTCAGGAAACCTCCAAGTGAGATTAGATGTTATTGGAAGGGTCAAAGGAAAGACTCTTCTTGCCTTCTTACTGTCCAAATACATTATCAACCTATGGAAGATAAAATACATAGCTGCAAACAAGCAAACACCACAAAGCAAGGATCATCCAGTTGCTGGAGTACATATTTGAGCACATGTGATCGTTGAAGATAGCTTTTTTAATGTATAATATCAGTACTATTAGTCTGAACTCAGTTCACAAAAGATTCGACCCTCCAAGGTTGACAATTTTAGGTCAGTCCCTTACAAACTTCTGAAATATACCAGGTTTGAATGCAAAAGGTCTGATCCCCGCTCCTGCCCATCTCCTTGTTGGTAGCTACATTTTCAGCCTGAGAAAATAGATATTTTTTCCCCCCGACTGTATTTAGTTATAAATGACCCTTCATTCAACATTTATGTATGTGCACTTTGCTCTCCCATAGCAGATTATGGATCATCATCATTCAAATTCATGAGCTCTGCATGCCTTATTGAGGATGGACAGAGGTTGGCTGTGTTGCATAGTATAAGAAAAATTAAAAGCATTAACATTTTAGTTAATTAGTCATAACTTTCTCTTCTTTCTCTATTTGCATTAGTTTTGGCTCTTACAAAACGTAACAATTTGAAGAAAGATAAATTTTACAACAGAGTTGTTCTTAAGAACTACTCTAATTACTCATGGGGTAAATTTACTATTCCTTTCTTACAAGTTGAATGATTTTTGGCAAGTAAGTAGGAGTAACAGAAATAAGAACATTAATAAAAGAAAAAGGATTTGTAATGTTAATTTAAAATGCTACATTCCAAAATGTAAAAAACCTCACCCTTTTTAAAAGCTGTACTAGTTCTTGGCAATTCTGAGAACTAGCTCCTTACTCCTTTGTGATGCTTTGTTTCCTAAAAAATCTCCTGACAACATCTTTCCAAACTGTTCCAAAGGAAACAAAACAGCATGTCTATAAAGTTAAGCTTCTTTTAAAACAGGCATCTAAGCATACAGCAAAATGATGTGTAGGAAGATTCCACTCTCACATCCTGTTAAGGGAAAGGAAATCACATTCAGAGGCAAAAAAGCAATATTGAATGAAAAAAAAAAATCCAAAATCCAAAACAACAAAAACTATAAACTGAACAAAACAACAACCACAAAAAAAACCCACAAAAAAGTGTAATTTGCCTCAAAACATTCTAAGTGCCAATAATGTTCCATAAAGAGAATCTATCTTCTGTTGAGCTCCAGGACATACTAAAATCATCAGAAAACAAAAAATATTTTTCTGTACTATAAGGATCTTATCCTTTTTTCTTCAACAAATAACATTCACCTCTATGCAAAGTACCTGAAGTAATGTGTTTATTTGAAGGTTAGTGTAATATGTCAGTCATATCAATTACAAGACACAACTTACCAAGATGGGAGTAAAAATTTAAAGGTATACTTTGCAAATACTTAATTCTGGAAATGTAGGGAAATACCTTTTCAGGAAATAGTTCCTGAAAGGAGTGTGAAGATGTGAAGAAAAACAAAACAATACAAAACAAACCATCATAAAATATCTCACTGTCTTGCTCTCTGTCTGTCTTTATACTTGTAAACACTAAACATGAGCCAGTTCCTGCAGGTACATGAGATAAGTACTATTCATTATATTCATCAATGACCTGGAAGTGAACAGAGTTCACTGTCAGCAAGTTTGCTGATGACACCAAACTGGGAGGAGTGGCTGACACAGCAGCAGGCTGTGCTGCCATCCAGAGAGACCTGGACAGGCTGGAGAGTTGAAGGTGGTGAAATTTAATGAAATATAACAAAGGCAAATGTAGAGTCTTGCATCTGGGAAGGCACACCCCCAGATACCAGTTTAGGTTGGGGACTGACCTATTGGACAGCAGTGTAGGGGAAAGGAACCTGGGGTCCTGGTGGACAGGGGGATGACCATGATCCAGCAATGTGCCCTTCTGGCCAGGAAGACCAATGACATCCTGGGGTGTCTTAGAAGGTTTGTGTTTAGTAGGTCGAGAAATGTTCTCCTCCCCCACTACCTGCCCTGTGAGACTGCATCTGGAAAGTTGCGTCCATTTCTGTCCCCTCAGTTCAGGAAGTGTTGGAAGGAGCGCCGCTGAGCGAACAACTCGAGTCAGTATGAGTGCATCGGTCTCCTAAATGGAGCTACAAATTAAGCTAATATGGCTAAGTCATGCCCCCTTCAGCCATTATCTGCTGGACCCCGAAGTAATGACTGCAATCAATGTGATTGTATCATGTGTCCTTCCACTTTATTCACAACCATTCTACATTTATAGTGATTCTAAAATAAAATGTATTTACATCTTTACTCTTGGTCAGACAGCAGAGCTACAGAAATAGCAGTTATCATGCCCCTGCCCCCCATGTGAAGCTAGCAGTTTCCCAGGCAAAGGTTTGCAGGTGGACAAAGTTCTATTTTCTACATTCTGAGGGAGGAAGGCAGGAATCTTGTATCAGTACTTCGAGGCCTCACAGACTCTCACAGCTCCTTCA
Source organism: Ceyx erithaca (assembly GCA_027560035.1). NCBI lineage: Eukaryota > Metazoa > Chordata > Aves > Coraciiformes > Alcedinidae > Ceyx > Ceyx erithaca. The sequence goes on along the minus strand of JANHFW010139749.1, from coordinate 9,118 downwards.
CAGTTGCTCTTTAGTCTTATCAACATGGGTTGTTCACTGACAGTAAATCATGATCTTTTTCTGTGAGAAAACTCTCCACAAGGAAGGACAGGGAACTGCTTTAGAGAATCCAGCACAGAGCCACAAAATGATTAAGGGAGTAGAATCTCTCCCTTATGAGTAAAGGTTTGGGGAGCTGCATCCCTTTAGCCTGAAGAAGAGGAAACTGAGGGGTGATCTCATTAATGTTTATAAATATGTAAGGGGTGAGTGTCAGGAGGATGGATCCAGGCTCTTCTCAGTGTCATCCAATGGTAGGACATGGGGCATGGGTGCAAGCTGGAACATAGGAGGTTCCATGCAAATATAAGGAGAAACTTTTTGATCGTGAGGGTGATAGAGCACCGGAACAGTGCTGTCCAGGGAGGTTGTGGAGTCTCTTCTGGAGATACTCAAAACCCACCTGAACATGTACCTGTGTAACGTGATCTTGGTGATCCTGGGAAAAGGAATTGGACTAGATGATCTTTACAAGTCCCTTCCAACCTAACTGTGATTCTGTGAAATTAGAAACTGAGTTTTTGGAGAGGGAGAAGACAGAAAAAAAACCAGATTAAAAAAAAATAAATATGGAAATTCCTCTCATGGATGATGAGATGGACAGATGAGCAGATGGACCCAGAGGAGGATGTGTTTTGCAATGTTTCTTAATGTTCAGTTTAAAACTCCCCTAGTGCATTGCTACTTGTTCTGTCACTAGTTACTTGTGAGAAGAGACCAGTGCCTACATCTCCACAACATCTTTCCAGGTAGTTAGAGAGAGTGACAAGGTCTCACCTCAGCTGCCTTTTCTTCAGACTAAATAGTCCCAGGTACTTCAGCTGCTCACGGAATCACAGAAGATTAGGGATTGGAAGGGACCTAGAAGATCATCTAGTCCAACCCCCCTGCCAAAGCAGGATCACCTAGACTAAGTCACCCAGGAACAGATCCAGGCGGGTCTCAAATGTCTCCAGAAAAGAAGGCTCCACAACCTCCTTGGGCAGCCCCTTCCAGAGCTCTGTCACCCTCACTATGAAAAAGTTTTTCCTTGTGTTGACCCTAAACCTCTTGTGCCCCAACTTGCACCCATTGCCTCTCGTCCTGTCATTGGATGACATTGAGAAGAGTCTGGTTCTGTCCTCCCTACGCTCACCCTTAACATATTTATAGACATTGATGAGGTGCCCCCTCAATCTCCTCTTCTCCAGGCTAAAGAGCCCCAGCTCTCAACCTCTCCTCATAAGGGAGATGCTCCAATCCCTTAGTCATCTTGTTAGCCCTGAGCTGGACTCTCTCTGTAGTTCTCTATGTTTCCTGAACTGGGGTGCCCAAAACTGGACACAGTATTCCAGGTGGGATCTCACCAGTGCAGAGTAGATGGGGAGGAGAACCTCTCTTGACCTGCTGGCCACACTTTTCCTAATGCATCCCAGGATGCCATTGGCCTTCTTGGACAATGCAATGCTCATGGTCATCCTCCTGTCCACCAGGACTCCCAGGTCTCTTTCTCCACAGCTGCTCTCCAATACATCAGCCCCCAGCCTGTACTGATACATGGAGGTGTTCCAACCCAGATGCAGCACTCTACACTAGCTCTTGTTAAATCTTGTTAAATTGCATTAAAATTATTGCTTTTCACAGGACTTGTTCTTCAGGCCCTTTACCAGCTTAGTTGCTCTTCTGTGGACCTGCTCCAGCACCTCAATGTGTTTCTTATATTGACTTGCCCAAAACTGAACACAGTACTCCAAGTGTGGACTTGGCAGTGCTGAGTACAGAGAAACAATTTGTGTACAGAGAAACACTGGTCCTGCTGGCCACACTATTCCTGATGCAAGACAGGATACTCTTGGCCGCCTTGACCACCTGAGCACACTGTTGGCTTGTATTCATCCTCTTGTCAATCAGCAGTCCCAGGTTCCTTTCTGATGGACAGTTTTCCAGCTGCTTCTTCTCAATCCTATAGCACTGCATGAGGTTATTGATGTCCAGGTGTAGGATCTGGCATTTGGCCTTGTTGAACCTCATACCACTGACCACATCTCATTGTTTCAGTCTGTCCAAATCCCTCTGTAGACCCTTCCTATTCTCAAGCAGATCAACATGCCCACCCAATGTAGTGTCATCTGTAAACTTACCCAAGATACATTCTATCTCTCAACAAGGTCATTGATAAAAATGTTAAAGAGATGTAGTCCCAATACTGAGCCCTGAGGAATGCCATTTGTGACTAGCCACCAATTTGATTTAATTCAGTTCACAATCACTCTTCTGGCTTGGACATCCAGCTTCAGTTTCATCCATCAGAGTGTACACCCATCCAAGCCATGAGCAGCCAATTTTTTTCATGAGGATGCTGAAGGAAAAGGTATCAAAAGCTTTACACAAGTCCAAGTAAACAACATCCACAGCCTTTCCCTCATCCACTAGGCAGGTCATCTTGTCATAGAAGGAGATCAGCTACATCAAGCAGGACCAGCCTTTCATAAATCCAGGCTGATGGGACCTGATCTCTCCTGGTTGTTCTGCATATGGTGCATAATGGGACTTAAGATGATCTATTCCATGGCTTTTCCTGGCACCAAGGTCAGACTGACAGATCTATAGCTCCCCATTTCCTCCTTTCAGTCTTTCATTTATATGGGAGTCACATTTGTTACCCTCCGTTCCACTGCGACCTCCCTAGATAGCCAGCCCTGTTGGCCAGTGATGGAAAGAGGTTTGGTAAGAACATCTGTCAACTCCTTCAGGACTCTTGGGTGTAATCCACCTGGCCCATTGGCTTATGTATGTTTAAGTGGTTACTCAACTAAGCAGGTTACTGGCCATTTTCTCTTGGAATGTTAAGGTGTCATTCTGCCCCTGCTCATTGTCTTCCATCTCAGGGAGGCCGGTTGTCTAGGGAACAACTATTTCTACTGCTAAAGACTAAGGCAAAGAAGCCATTAAGTACCTCAGCCTTTTTCTCATCCTTTGTCATGGAGTTTCCTCCTGCATCCAATAAAGGATGAAGATGCTCCCATGTCCTAGTTTTGTTGTTAATGTTTTTATAGAAGCATTTTTTTTCTGTCTTTAACAGTAGTAGTCAGGTTGAGTTCTAGTTGGAGTTTGGGTCTCCTGATTTTCTCACTGTGTAACCCCACTCCATTTTTGTAGCACCCCTGAGTGGCCACCCCTTCTTCCAGAGACCATGAACAGTCCTTTTGCTCCTAAGTTCCAGCCAAAGTTCTCTGTTCATCCAGGCTGGTCTCTTCTCTTCTGGCTCATCTTTCTGCACACTGGGACTGCTGCTCCTGCACTATTCCTATCTAAACATGCATTGATCCCTGCAACTGGTGGGATAGAGAAGAACACCACTTGTGCTCCTGAACCCTGTACCAGACATCCCAAAGCCCTGAAGTCTCTCCTCGTTGCCCATGCACTTCTTGATTTAAGTTCATCATTGTGTACTTGAAAAATTATTAATGGATAGTAGTTACAGGGCTGAACTAGGGTAGGAAGTTTTCTCTTTACGTCTTTACCCCTGTAGCCAGGAAGGAAGAAGACTTCCCTAAGAAGTGGGTCTGGTCTGCAGATAGGGCCTTCTCCCTTCTAAAGTGAGTCATTTATGACAAGGACATGTTCATTTTTTTCTTTACTGAAGTTGTTTTGACATGAGGCATAGATTGACTTAGCCTCAGAGACACCTCTAAGTGAGGCGAACCTTCATCCTGATCATTATTTGAGTCTCCTTGCAGAGTGGAGTATCCATCTTTCAAGGGCACCTGGGGAGGAAGAGCAGTTTCTGGTGTGACACGCTTGCTGCACCTGGCAGGAACTAGTTACCACAGCCCCTTATCCTCTAACTCATCATGTTCATTGAGATGAAGAGAGGAGAGGGAGCTCTTTGTGTCCTTGGATCTGACGTTTGGGCCTGTTTCAAAGAATGTAGGGACTGACTGCACCAGTGTCTCCCTCCCACACTGCCTTATACTCATTATCCTTTCCACTTCCTCCTTCAGCTCAGCTACCAGATTTAAGATCACTCATGTGGTCACATCACACATAAGGGTGTCTCTAGTCACTCTGTTTCAAGTGCCAGGATCAGGAGCTCCCTGCAGAGAGAGACCTGCATGGACGCAGGTTTGTGTAGGAGATCCAGCTGGGTTGATACGTTTCTTCTGGTAACAGCTTTTGGCCAAGTTGCAAGCATAGGTGGGTTCTCTATTGGGAAGTAAATTATGACTAGTTCGGGTCAGCCCTTATGACAGGAGAGGGAATGGTTATAGTGATTAAATGTACTTTTTGCACTGGAAGAGATGTCAGTGCCTTTCCAAGTTAGTGATAACAAAATGAAACACATGAAATATTTCCCATATCCCATGGGAAACTCATAACCCATGAAAAATTTAAAAACCACATTAATAGTTTTACTATTAACAAAAGTAAACCCTGAAGGATATCTTAAAAAAAAAAGAAAAAAAAAAAAAAGAATCAGGAGTCTCAGATAAATGTCTGAATAAGCTGTGTGGCATGACTGACTCATGCAGTTACCAAGCTATTCTTGAATGAAGTAGTCATCAGAAACCATAGAAAATGGATAAGGAGGAAACATGACTGTCTACGTTTAGCTTGTGTGTAACCTTGGCCACATGAACTAACAAGGCTCTAAATCATAAATCCTCTTCTTAATCTTTTCAATTCTATTCTGGTTTTTTAAATTTGCCCATTAAACTGAAAACCTCTGTTGCTTTTGTGCATTGTTACAACAAAATGATTGTAAAATTCTTCATTTTTTTGTAGAGTAGAACATTTTCCCAACCTTAATTATTGCATGTTTCCTTTCAGTTTGCAAAATTTATCTATGTTTTTTGAACAGTGGGCAGCTGGACACAAATACCCGGTACACACTCTTTTTACTCATAAAAGGTATTTACAAGCTCTGCTTCCTTGAAAGACTTATTGTCCATTTCATATTCAGTGTAAATTATATTCTTAAATGTATGACTACATAGATATGCTGATGTCTGTCTTCCCAGAAGCACAGGTAACTTAATCAATTTACAATATTCATCCTCTTCTGTGAACCAGTTGTGTCAACTGTGTATTTTAACAGTCATGATCAAGAAACCTCTTCCTGGTCATAAATAAAACAATGAAAAAAAAAAATATTGTGCCATGATCAAAATCCAATTAAAAAAAAAATTGAATTTCCTCATGTTTGTATTAATTTCCGTTAATTATTTATTCATGCTTTACTAAATATTGATAGAACTTAACCAGACACATATATTATTTAAAGAAAAAAAATACTGCAATCCACTCACCATTTTGTTTGCACAACAAAAATACAACAATATTTAAATAAGTATTTGTCGTTTATCTGCCATATCTATTATGTAGCTGGAGGAGGAGAAAGAGAGAAGAGATTATTTTCTTCACCAAGTTTCCAAGATCCTTTATTTATTAAATTATAGCTCCTTTTATACCCTTTTAACTTCAAGGTAATTGGACAAGAAATCAGCCACCTCCCGGGGTGATTGGCTGGGTTGCGACAACACCCATAGTCAAAACATCTTTCTACTGTTTTACAAATAAATGCCAGCAAGGTCACTGCTTGGTGAGAACCTTCATTTTCTCACAGGAAGGAAAACACACTTGCTGCAGCATTTTAACACCCATAAGTATTATTTGTTAAAATCCATGAACTATATCTGCTAAGCTGAAAGTCGACTAAGTTTCTGTGAGAAACGTGTTCACGCTTAAAATTTATTATAGGACAAAAATCCTTGTAACAAAGAATTCCAGCACTGGGTGAACACTTAAAATGCCCGCGTTCACACTGACCCTATATTTGTGCTCATGTGGTATATTATTTAAAAGAATATAAGGGTTTTGTACCATGGGATGTCAAATTTGCACTAAATTTATTTATTTCCCTTAAATCTTGTCCCATCAGTTTTCTTTTGTGGTAATATCAGGGTGTTCTATCGGGACATACATGGCTCCAACAAGCCATCCTTTAATAATGAGTCAATCACAGGCTTCAATCCTCTTCTTCCTTCCCTTGATATGGGATATTGTTTAACCTTTAATGCAAGTGCATCATTCTTTAGCCTGATTTCAATTGGAGTGATTTGCAAGCCTCCTCCATTCTCTTCCTGGACCCACACCACAAGGATTAATTATCTTTTCATCCCCCTCTCTCAATTCAACAAATTTAACTACTACTTTTCCTTCTTCTGCTATCACCCCAATACTTAGCTTGGTGTGTCTATTAAGTTACTTAAGTTGCTTTTTAGCTGACAGACTCCTAGTATCAAGAAAGTTATCAACCTTGAAGATCCCTCTTACAGGTACTGAATTGAGTTGCTCAAACTGCTTATTATGACATTTTGTATCACACAATAGAATGTGTTATTTACCATTCTAGGGCACACACCCCTTTTTAAAACCACCAACTAAATTAGTTAATTTGTAATTCACTGGCATACTTTGTATTACTTAAATAGCAAATTTATAAAGCTTTGTCCTAGGATCAAAATAGGATTAATTTTCTTCTATTCAACTACAAAAAACACTCCTCCTGAGAGCCGTCTTCACAGTTTTGACTAGTGATTACCCTGTCTCCAGAGAGGTGTTGGCTTCCAAGGCAAAGTAATACCCAGAACAGAATGGTTCTTTCACCAGGCTTTCCCATGAATCCATGGAATAGATCCAAAAATTCTTCTTTCTGCAACTTCTAGAAGACCTTCTCTCTGCTTCTTTACACAGTGAGGCAGCTTATTTGAAGTATTTTTTAAAATCTCTTTCAAGTAAATTAAAACCTGCTTCTGGAACTAATAAAATATCATTGGTAATGACTTTTCCATTTCCCTGTACCAAAACCTGATTAATTATTGGTACTTGAATCCCTTCCCTTTTGCCCCAACTAAGGTAATGTACTCTGTTCCCAAAATGTGCCCTTGGGGCAGTTTAATAACATAAGGGTTTTTTTTCTGCTCCATTATTCACCAAAAAAGGTATATTCTTTCTCCTGAGGTCCCAATTCCCTCTTAATCAGTACCATACTCCCCTTATTGCGTTACTTTAGTCACTAGCAGGTCACTTCTTCGCCTGGGACATTCCCTTTTGCAATGGCACCCCTTTGTTCATTCTCCTCCTTGTTGAACCTTAATCACTTGCAAATCTTTCATTTGCCTGGGGTATTCCTTTTGCAATCCCCCTCCCCCCGCCCCAGCCCCCCATTTACTGCAGTAACCTTCTCCCCTGTTCTCTATCTCCCACCTCCGCTGACGCACCTTATTGCCTCGCACATGAAGCTTATGGGACGGAGCCCCTCACTCCACCGCTTCTGTGTGACGGCTCCAGTGGCCATGCCCATGCTGGGCACCATCTGGGTTTTAGGACTTTCTTGCGCTCGCCAGCGCTCAGCCCTGCAATGCTGCCGTGAGCCATCTCTGGGTCCAACTTAGCAGCAGTGTAGCCCGGGAATGCACGTGGAGCTCCCTCCCATATATCTATGGGGGGAGGATGAAGCAAATGCTCAAAAGGTTCCCAGCTTTACCCAGAGATCTCTTCCTGCTTTTCTTATATTATTTTTATGCAGTAACTCTCCTTTTCCTGGGACATATTCCTGTCCCAGAAAAACCCCAAATTTGGCCCTAACGGACTTATTTCTGTCCCCCCAAAAAATACCCTCCATCGTGGACTGTATGGAAGTATGTTTTGGGGAAGCTCTACTTTTTTCCCCAGGGTTTCACCTTGCATCAGAATCCTGGGACATAATCTCTGTCTCATTTTCCCCAGGGATGAACTTACTCACTTGCCTTCACTTCAGTCCTTTACCGGCCAACCTCCTCGAGGAGGGACAGAGCCATGGGTAGAATACCTCTGCACTCGTTTCACAGGACTCTGTGTCTCATACACACACACATACGCCCTTCTCTGTCCCCTGAATCTCAGCCACCCAAGTAGTACTTAACAATCACTTTTCTTACCTGGGTCCTGTGCACAAATATTGTTGGATGCTGCAGTTAATTTCTCGGAGCCCACCCCCCTTTGTTCCATGAGTCCCATCCATTGGATCCGTCACCATCTATCAATATGACAGGGAAGGAAAAAACTGCAGGACTGCTAAAATCAGAGGAGCATGCCTTCCTTACAGCCCTGTCTCCACTGCCAGAGCAATGAGATTCTGAATCCCAGACCAGCCCCCAAATTGTGAGAAATGTGCTCATGCTTAAAATTTATTATAGGACAAAAACCTGTGGAAAATTCCAGCACTGGGTGCATGCCTAAAATGTTAATGTGCACAGCAAACTGCGTGGCTCTCAGGTATTTATACAACTCTGGCATAGCAACAACCCACCCCTCGCCCCACCCCACCTGCTTCAATCCATGCCCCTATGTTTGCGTGCTTTTCCAACTTTGACCAGAACAGTTTGTACCAGAGTCCATGGAACGGAGGGTCAAAAGTTTAAAAACTGACTGTCCTCCTGTCTCTACACCCAGTTAGCTGAAGCAAAATCCATCACTCTATCACAGTTCCTATATTTTTAACTACTTTCAGGTTATCAAATTGCCGTTAATATCTTTTAGGCCTTTTAAGGATGCTTCTATTCCATCATTATGAGACCCTAGATGTCAGTCAGACTGAATTTTTCACCCCAGTATTGTGGATTGATTTCTTCCTTCCATATTTAGCTAGACAATTCAATTATTGCCATCTTATTCTTGAGTGCAGTTTGGTGGCTTATGGTATACATACTGGTGTTTGTTTTGTAGTTTTTCTCTATCATAGCTATTCAGTATTACCTGTCACTAAACATTAAAACTTACTTCTGATAGATATCTGTTAGCTTTCCCATCTTGCCAATCCAGTTAGAGTGACCAGAGCCACTGTGCTGCAGAACTCTCCACCATATTTCAGAAACAACAGGATTCATTCTATGACCTATGGAAGAAGGGGCAACCCACTCACAAAAACTATAAAGATTCTGTGAGGCAATTCAGGAATAAAATAAGGGAGGTAAAAGCTCAGCTTGAGCTCAGGTTGGCAACTAACATAAAAGACAACAAAAAAAGCTTCTACAAGTACCTAAACAGCAAAAGGAGG
>JANHFW010139738.1:0-12250 GCA_027560035.1 Ceyx erithaca | reverse complement strand
TAACTAAACCCACACTTCTCAAGCTTGGCTGTGAGGATCCCATGGGATACTGTATCAAAAGCCTTGCTGAAGTCAAGTTATATCACATCCACTGCTCTTCCCTCATCTAACCATCTACTGACAAAAGATGTTTGAAAAATGCACATTAACTTTCAGACAAATAGCCAAATATCTGAAAAAGTAACCTGCTGAGATCTACTATAAAAAAAAAAAATCATCAAAGGAAAACATTTAAATGTATGAAAAAAGACCAGTTGCATAAAGAGATGACTGATTAATTAGTTTTATTGGGGAAGCTGATATGAATCTGCAGTGAAAGTTATGAGATATGAGAATAATGAGGAAGAATGCCAGTAGAGAAAGCAGAGTCTTTACTACGGACTTAAAGACACAAACCTGTACTAAAAGCTTTAAATCGTCCCCGAAGTTTTTGAAACACCTAGGTATTTAGGTGTATGTGTTTGGTTAGGACCAATCTATAGCTAGAAATTGTGTACTGCAAAGCTGTTACATATTTAATTAGTTTTCTGTGTAATTCCTGCAATAGTACTGAGGGAAGGGTTTATTTTATTGAATTTCACTCAGACTTGTAGAGAAGTGACTATGGCAGATTAAATTAGTCATTATGCTTTCTCTGAAGTAAATGAACAAAGATAGACACTTTTAGCATGCAATTCATTCTAGGCTGTTAGCTGTCTAAGACTGGGTAAAACACCTCATTGTGGTGTCCATCTCATTTTATCTATTTCAGAGGCCATCTAGTTAGCTTCAGTTGGCTATTAATTTTTCAGATCACTCTTTTTAGAATCATAGAATAGAATCATATAATCATTAAGATTGGAAAAGACCTCTAAGATTATCAGCAAGGAGTGGCAGGGGCTACAACTCTTGCAGACATGCTTGTGCTCGTGACGCAGACAGGGGAGTTACTGGGAAGCCACAGGAGATTTAAACACTGTGAAACCAGAAGCGCCACCATATCGCAGGCAGCGAGGCAGATAAAGCCAACTCAGCAAAGCACTGTGTGACATGCAGGAAGCATAGTGTTTGTCTCTAACAGTCCCAGAGATAAGACAATCAGGATATCTGTTGTCTGTCTTGAGACATCTAAGAGTTAAGCAAGATTTATTGATGGACTAAAGAGATGTCTCAACAACCCACCAGACGGTTTTACCCCCCACCACAACCTGAGAACTGGGGAGTTTAGTGTGGGACACGCTGATCTTAGAGATAAAGGAGTTCCACAGCTGGCGCTGGGAGCAGAATATTCAGTGATAACCAGACCTTTATACCTCCACTGCAATAACTAATCCCGTGGTGCCAGTTGTCTCAAACCTCCTGATTTACAATGGCTGATCTCATTAATTAGCCAAACAAAGGAATATCTAAAGCGCGTAGGCCTGGGCACCAAACCCTCACTGCCCCCTCCCCTCTATCTCAAATGAGCACAAAGAAGATAGAAGGAATTTCTCACCAGTACAGGGAGAGAAGTGGGAGTGCAGTGGGCAAGAACTGTATAAAAATCTGGGACACTATGGGTGCAAGAAAGCAGCTCCCCACTGACGACATCGCTGGACCATGGTGGTAACTATTCTATCACATGCTGTCCTTTACTTTCTTGCTTTCTCCTTTCTTTTCTGTCTCTATTTTTCTCTCTGTCCTATCTGCTTCAGAGACTTTGTTGTGCTACTCTAATAAAAGTTTGTCGTGCAAGTGATATCTGACCTCACCTGCGTCTTAATTTCACCATTTGGGATCATATTTCATAAAAAATTGCCACATATCCAAGTACCAGATCATGACACACCACCAGCATTGCGTGCATGGGGGTTGGGTAAACAAACAAAATAAAAATAAAATTATAAATACCCAAATAAACTACTAACCAACACCTACAATAAATCAGTATTACAGTCCTAGAATAATGTTCTCCACAAGGCAAAAGAAGGTTTTGCTCCTGACACTGAAGAGGATAGAGGTGGGAACTCAGACAGAGCTCCCACAGAAGAACATGATGGTTCAGATCACAGGCTGCAAGGAATGCCTCAGCCTCTCCCCAGTAGCAGGGAGCTGTGGATGATGTAAGCAGGTTGATGATCTGCTCAGTCGAGCAGCACAGCTTCAAGGGGAGGTTGAAAGGCTGCAAGCTGAAGTGCAAAGGCTTAGGAGCATCAGGGAGGTTGAGGAAAAGATTAACTGGTGAAGCCAGGCTCTGCCCACCCTGAAACTCAAACAAGAAAAGAGCACCTGCCACAAACCACCCAGGAACAAGGGGGACCTGGACCATCCCTGAGGCAGGTTCATTTGGAAACACTTCAGATAGTACAAACTAAAATGTCCATGGTCAAGACAGCAAGCAAACTCCTGCCTTGTTCACCTCCCCCCATACCCTCAACAGGGAGCAGTGGCAACAAGTTAGTGCTAGACATGGTAGGAGTGTTGCCTTAGTTACCCCCACAACCTCCCATGTGCCCTTGCAGAACAGGTATAACACTCTGCAAGTGCAGACAGCTAATGAAGAAGATTAATCATCTGGCTTGGAAATATTAGCAAGATTAAGGAAGCCCAGGACTAGCATCCAAACATCTTCCACCAGAAAAAGTCATTATTATAAAGTGACTCCCTTCTGAAGGGATCATTACGCAGACCCTATCTACTTCAAAGGGAAGTCTGCTGTCTCCCTGGGGCCCGAGTTAAAGATGTGTCAAGAAAGCCTCATACAGTCCATGGATTATTATCCATTATTGACTTTCCAGATAGGCAGTGACTATCATGAAACAAGAAAACTGAGGGCTGTCAAGAGAGACTTCAGGGCCTTGGATCAACTGATCAAGAGAGTAGGAGCACAGGTAGTGTTTTCTTCTAACTCCCCTGCTGCAGGCACCAACCCAGAAAGGTTGAGGAGGACCCACCAGATCAATTCCTGGCTTCAAGCCTGGTGCCACCAGCAGGACTTAAGGTTTTTTTACCTTGGGTCAACTTACATGATGCCAGGCCTGCTGGTGTCAGATGGGGTGCTTGTCTCTCAAAGGGGGAGAAGTTTTTTATTACAGGAGTTCTCTGGGCTCACTGATCAAGCTTTAAACTAGATTTGAAGGGAGAAAGGGCTCACAGGAAAAAAACTAGGGACATCTGTGGGGTGTTGTGCCATCTCCACTACTACCTCAGGGTTTGTACCAGTCGGGAGGTTCCCTAGCATTGCAAATTTGCTCAAATGCCTGTACAACAGTGCACATAGCATGGGGATCAAACACGATGAACTCGAGATAGGTGTGATCTTAGGATCATGATCTCATTACAATCACTGAGATATGGTGGGACAGCTCACACGACTGGAACACTGTCATGGATGTTTATGGCCTGTTTAGGAAGGATAGGCTAACAAGGAAAGGTGATGGAGTTGCTCTTTAAGTGAGAGAGCAGTTGGAATGTATTGAGGTCTCCCTGGGGAGCAATGAGGAGCAGGTTGAAAGCCTGTAGGTAATGATTAAGGGGGAGACTAATATGGCAAACATTGTAGTAGGTGTTTTCTACAGGCCACTTAATCAGGATGAAGAAGCTGTTAAGGTCTTCTACAAGCAGCTGGAAGTAGCCTCACAATCACAGGCCCTGGTCGTCATGAGAGATTTCAATTACACTGACATTTATTGGGAAAGCTATACAGCCAGGCACACACAGTCCAGTATCTTTCTTCAAAGAACTGATAACTTCCTAATGCAGGTGGTGGCGGAGACAAGAAGGAAAGGAATGCTGCTGGACCTTGTACTGATCAAAAAAGAGGGACTGGTTGAGGGTGTGAAGGTAGGAGGCACCCTTGGCTGTAGTGACCACAAGATGGTGGAGTTTAGAATTGCAGGCAGCAGGCAGAGGGCCACAAGCAGGATTGCTACCCTGGACTTCAGAAAGGCCTTCTTAGGGAACTGCTTGGAAAAGTTCCATGGGACAGGGCCCTAGAAGGTAAAGGGACGCAAGCAAGCTGGCTAATATGCAAGCACCATTACCTCCAGGCTCAACATCAGTGCATCCCAAAGAGTAGGAAACTTAGTAAGAGTTCGGAGACCTGCTTGATTGAGCAGGGAGCTACTCGACAAACATAAGCTGAAGAAGGAAATTCTTAGTACATAGAAGGAGGGGCAGACCACTTGGGAAGAAGACAGGGAGGTTATCAGGGAAGGATGCAGGGAAGCGACAAGGAAAGCTAAGGCCTTCCTTGAACTTAAGCTGGCAAGGGAGGACAAGGACAAAAAGAAAAGCTTTTTCAAGTATGTTGAAGGCAAAAGGAAGTCTAGAGGCAATGTGGCTGCTGGATGAAGTGAGTGTGCTGGTGACCAAGGATAGAGAGAAGGTTGATTTACTGAATGCTACCTTCGCCTCAGTCTTTACTAATAAAGCCAGCTACCAGGAGTCCCAGGCCTCCAAGACCTCAGAGGAATTCTAGAAGAAGGAATATTTTAGCTCAGTTGAAGAGGCTTTAGTTAGACATCAGTTGAAAAAAATGGATATCTGTCCATGGTCCCTGATGGGATATACCCAGGAGTGATGAGGGACATGGCAGAAGACATTGCCAGGCCATTCTCCATAATGTTTGAGAGGTCCTTAAGAACAGGAGAGATGTCTAAGGACTGGAGGAAGGCCAATGTCATCCCAATCTTCAGAAAAGGCAAAAAGAAAGACCCTGGTAACTACAGGCTGGTCAGCCTCACCTCCATCCCTTGAAAGGCAATGGAACAGATTGTTCTTGCCACCATCTCTAATCATGTGGAGGAAAGGTAGTTAGTTGATCACAAATAGTCATCACGAATTTCATAAGAAGTTATTCTTGGCTAATCTGATAGCCTTTTATGATAACACAAGTAGTTGGATAGATGAGGAAAGGGCAGTAGATGTGTTATTTCTTGACTTCAGCAAGGCTGTCAATACTGTCTCCCATGGTATCCTCACAGCCAAGTTTAAGAAGTGTGGATTGGGGGATTATGCAGTGAGGTGGATTGGGAACTGTCTGAAGGGCAGAGCCCAGAGATCTGTGGTCAGTGGACCACAGTCTGTCTGGAGGCCTGTGACTAGTGGTGTCCCCCAAGGGTCAGTACTGGGTCCAGTATTATTCAATATATTCATCAATGACCTGGACGAAGGGATAGAGAGCACCCTCAGCAAGTTTGCTGCTGACACCAAACTGGGAGGAGTGGCTGACTCACCAGAAGACTGTGCTGCCATCCATCATGACCTGGAGAGCTGGGCAGGGAGAAATTTGGTGCATTTTAAGAAGAGGAAGAATAAAGTGCTGCATTTGGGGAAGAACAACCTCATGTATCCATATAGCCTGGGGGGCTGATGTGTAGGAGAGCAGCTCTGGGGAAAAAGACCTTGGGATCCTGGTTGACAAGACGATGATCATGAGCCAACAACGCACCTTTACTCCCAAAAAGGCCAATGGCATCCTGGGATGCATTAAAAAGAGTATGGTCAGCAGGTCAAGGGAGGTTCTTCTCCCCCTCTGCTCTTCATTGGTGAGGCCCCACCTGGGGTACTGTATCCAGTTCTGGGCACCGCATTTCAAGAAGGACACAGAGCTACTGGAGAGAGTCCAGCGCAAGGCCACCAAGATGATGAAGGGAGTAGAGCATCTCCCTTATGAGGAGAGGCTGAGAGAGCTGGGGCTCTTTAGCCTGGAGAAAAGGAGACTGGGGGGGTGATCACATCAATGTCTGTAAACATGTTAAGGGCAAGTGTAAGGAGAACGGAGACAGACTCTTCTCAATGTCATGCATTGATAGGACAAGAGACAGTGGGAGTAACTTGGAGCACAAGAGTTTTAGGGTAAACACAAGGAAAAACGTTTTCACAGTGAAGGTGACAGAGCAATGGAACAGGTTGCCCAGGGAGGTTGTGGAGTCTCCTTCCCTGGAGACATTCAAAACCCACCTGGATGTGTTCCTGGGTGACTTATAGTCTAGGTGATTCTGCTCTGGCAGGGGGGTTGTACTGGAGGATCTTTCTAGGTCCCTTTCAACCCCAAACATTCTATTTTTCTATGATTCTATGTGCAACTGACCACCCAACACTACCATGACCACTAAACCATTTCCCAAAGGGCCACATCTACATGTTTATTGAACACTTCCAGGGATGGTGACTCTACCTCTTCCCTGGTCAATCTTTTCTCATATCTCACCATTCTTTCAATATAGAACTTTTCCTAATATCAGATGTATACCTACCCTGGTGCAACTTAAACCCTTTTCCTCTCATCCCATCCCTAATTACTTGGGAAAAGAGACCAGCACCCACGTCACTGCAACTTCCTTTCAGGTAGTTGTAGAGAGCAATAATGTTCACCCCTCAGCGTCTTCTCCAGACTAAACAATTCCAGTTCCCTCAGCTGCTCCTTATCAGACATGCTTTCCAGACCATTCACCAGCTTGGCTGCCATTCTCTAGACTTGCTTCAGCATATTGATGTCTTTCTTATACTGCAGCACCCAAAACTGGACACAGTACTCAAGCTGCAGACTCACCAGTTCTGAGTACAGAGGCACTATCATATCTCTCCTCCTGCTGGCCACACTATTGCTGATACAAGACAAGATGCCATTGGCCTTCTTGGCCATCTGGGCACATTGCTGGCTCATGTTCAGCTGGCTGTCCACCAACACCCCCAGGTCCTTTTCTGCTGGGAAGCTTTCCAGTCACTCTTCCCCAAACCTGTAGCATTGCCAGGGGTTGCTGTGACCAAAGTGATGGGCCTGGCACTTGGCCTTGTTAAAACTCATATAATTGGCTTCAGCCCATAGATTCAACCTATACAGATTCCTCTGCAGAGCCTTCCTACCCTCAAGCAGATCAACACTCCTGCTCAATTTAGTGTTTGAAAACTTACTGAAGGGTGCACTTGATCCCCTCATCTAGGACACTGTTAAGATATCAAAAAAGATTGGGCCCAAAACTGATCAGTGAGGAACACCACCTGTGACTGGCTACCAAATAGATTTAACTCTATTATAGAATCATAGAATTATAGAATGTTAGGGGTTGGAAGGGACCTAGAAAGATTATCTAGTCCAACCCCCTTGCCAGAGAAGGATCACCTAGACTATAAGTCACCCAGGAACACACACAGGAGGGTCATGAATGTCTCCAGAGAAAGAGTCCACAACCTCCCTGAGCAGCCTGTTCCAGTACTCTGTCACCCTCCCTGAGAAAAAGTTTTTCCTTGTGTTTACCCTAAAACTCTTGTGCTCCAACTTACTCCCATTGCCTCTTATAATTGGATGACACTGAGAAGAGTCTGGTTCTCTCCTCCCTACACTCATCCTTAACATATTTATAAACATTCATTCAGCATAACTCTGTGGGATTGGCCATCCATTTACTTTTTAACTCAGTAAAAATTACACTTGTCTAAGCCATGACCTGCCAAATTCTCCAACAGAATGTGGTGGAAGATGATGTCAAAGGGTTTATTAAAGTCCATGTAGACAACATGCACAACCTTTTCCTCATCCACTATGAGGGTCACCTGCTCATAGAAGGACATAAGATTTCTCCTTCTTGAACTCATGCTGGCTGGACCTCTTTTCTCAGTTGTCTTGTGTGTGCCATCTGATCACATTCAAGATGAACTATTGTATAATCTTCCCCATTACCAAGGTCAAACTCAGAAGCCTGTAGTTCCAGCCCTTCTTGTAGATACACATGACATTGACAGCTCTCCAGACATCTTGGACCTCTCCTATTAACTAGGACTGATGATAAATCACGGACAGTGGCTTGGCAAGCTCCTACACTAGCTCTCTCAGCACTCTTGGGTGGATCTCATCCAGCTGCCTAGACTTGTTGGCATAGCAGGTCATTTGTTACTTCCTCATGGATTATGGGGGACATATTCTGTGATCTGTCTTTCAGCTCAGGGGGTTGAATACCCTGAGGATAACTGGTCTAACTGTTAAAGGCTGAGGCAAAGAAGCCATTAAGTACCTCATCTTTGATATCAATGTCATGGGTGTGTGTGTCCCCCCCATCCAGTAAAGGGTAGAGAGTCTCCTTGGCTCTCTTTTTGTTGTTAATGTACTTTTAAAACCTTTTTTATTATCCTTTACAACAGTGGCCAGATGGAGTTCTAGCTGGACTTTTGTCTTTCTGATGTTCTCTCTGTGTGATCTAACTAAACCCTTTTACTCTTCTTGGGTTGCCTACCCCTTATTCCAAAGGTGGTAAACTCTTCTGAGTGCCATCAAAAGCTCCCTGTTCAGCCAGTCTGGCCATTTTCCCCCTCAGTTAATCTTAGAGCACATGGAGACAGCTGCTCCTGTGTCTCTAAGACTTCCTTCTTGAAAAATATTTAGCCTTCCTGGGCCCCTTTGCCCTTCAGGACTCTCTGCCAAGGGACTTTCTCAAACCATGTCCTGAACAGGCCAAAGTCTGTCCTCTGGAAGTCCATGGCAGCAGTTTTGTTGACCCCCCCTCCTTACTTCACCAAGAATTGCAAACTTTATCATTTCATAGTTACTAGGCTCAAGATGACCTCCAACCAACCACATCACCCATCAGTCCTCTATTTCTAAACAGCAGATTTAGCAAGGCACCTTCCCTGGTTGTGTCACCCAATGAGTCAGGAAGTTTTCACACAATCATTCAGGTTGAAAAAGATCCTTGGAATCATTGAGTCAAAACATTAACCCTACTCTATAAAGTTCACCCCTAAAATATTTCCCTCAAAACCACATCCAAATGCCCCTTAAACACATCCAGGGATGGTGTCTCAATCACCTTCCTGGACAGCCTATTCCAGTGTCTGACTACTCCGGTGAAAATTTTTTCCCTAATGTCCATTCTAAAGCTATTCTTTTGCATCTGTTGAATTTACTCCCTCTTGTTCTATTGTTAATTACCTGCAAGAAGAGACGAGCATCAACCTCTCTACAATGTCCTGGTAGTTGTAGAGAGTGCTGAGGTCTCCCCTTAGCCTCAAACTAAACAGGCCCTTCACCAGCTTTGTTGCCTCCTCTGCACTTGCTCCATCACCTCAATGTCTCTCTTGGATAGAGGTGCCCAGAACTGGACACAATACTCAAGGTGTACTCACCAGTGACAAGTACAGTGGGACAATGATCTCCCTACTTCTCCTGCTCACACTGTTTCTAATACAAGCCAGGATACCATTGGCTTTCTTGGCCAATTAAAACCTCCAGGTCCTTTTTTACCAGACAGCTTTCCAGACACAATTCCCCAAGCCTGTAGCTTTGCATGGGGTTGTTGTGGCCCTAGTGCAGGACTTGGCACTTGGCCTTGTTGAAGCTCATCCCGTTAACATTGACCCATTAATCCAGCCTATCCAAGTCTCTCTGTAGAGCCTCCCTATCCTCTTGCAGATCAACACTCCCACCTACTTAACATCATCTGCAAAGCTACTAATGATACAGTCAATGTCCTTATCAAGGTAATGAATAAAGATATTAAACAGAAAAGGTCCCAACACTGAGCCCTGAGAAACACCTCTTGTGACTGGCTTCCAGCTGGATTGACCACCACTCTTTGTGTCTGTCCATCCAGCCAGTGTTTGATCCAGAAGACTGTGTGCTCATCCAGGCCATAGCAGACAGTTTTTCCATATTAATTCTATGGGAAAGAGTGTCAAATGTTTTTTAAAAGTCTAGGTAGACAATATCCACAGCTTTTCCCTCATCCAATAGTTAGGTCATCTTGTTATAGAAGGAGATCAGATTCAACAGACAGGATCTGCCTTTCATAAACCCATCCTGACTGGGCCTTATCCCCTGCTTGTTCTCTATTTGGCTTGAAATGGCTGTCCAGATGATCTACTCCATGACCTTCCTGGTACTGAGGTCAGACTGACAGGTCTATAGTGTCCTGGTTCCTCTTTTCTGCCTTTCTTGTAGATAGGTGTTATATTTGCTATTCACTGGTGCATGGGGACCTCCCCAGTTAGCCAGGACTTCAGGTAAATAATGGAAAGTGGCTTGGCAATCATGTCTGCCAACTCATTCAACACCCTTAGGTGTAACCCATCCAGTTCCATAGACTTGTGTGCATGCATGTGGTGTAGCAGGTCCCTGACCACTTCCTCTTTAAATGCAATGACCTCTCTTCTTCCCCTCCCTGTCTCCTGGCTCATGAGGCTGGGTTGTTTTCCTCCACATACTCCAGCAACCTCCTGGACTGTTTCCGCTCCGCTGTGTTTTATTTCCAGCAGATGTCCAGTAAGTTGAAGTCTCCCATGAGAATAAGGTTTGGCAATTTTGACACTTCTGCCAATTGCTTGTATAATGTTTCTGACGCTTCACCTGAGTGGTCTATAACAGACTCTCAATGGGATATTTCCCTCATTGGCCTTCCCCCTCATCCTTACCCATAAGCATTTAACCACACCATCACAATCATTGAACTCTATACAATCAAAACTCTCCCTAACATACAGAGTCACCGCACCACCTCTCCTTCCCCACCTATCTATCCCTTCTGAAGAGCTTATTGCCATCTATTGCAGCAGTCCAGTCATGAGTTACCCCACCATGTTTCTGTGACAGTGACTATCTCATAGCTGTACTGCTGTGCAATGGCTTTGTTGCCCATGCTGTGTAAATTGGTGTAGATGCACATGAGCTGGGATATCAATTTCACCCTCAACATTGGCATTCCACCCTTAGGCTCATCTCTAGTGAGCCTGGCTTTATTCCTTTTCCCCCTTTGAACCTAGTTTAAAGCCCTTAAATAAGTCTTCCCAACTCATGAGTGAGAAACCTTTTTTCTCTTTGAGACAGCTGAACTCCGTTTCCAGCAAACCCAGTGCCGTGTAAACCTTCCCATGATCAAAAAAATGCCCAAAGTTCTGCCAGTGGCATCAGCCTCTGAGCCACCTGTTAATCAGATGTGTTTTCCTGTTCCTTTCAGTATTCCTCCTTGCCACCAAAAAGATCGAGGAAAATAACTTTTTTGGTGAAATAAACATTAGCATTATTTATATATTTACAGCTCCTTGAACTAAATAAGCATATGCATTTCATCTGATTTTTAAAGTTGATAAACATATTATTGACCCAGAACTGAAAAAACATCTGTCTGATTCTAGAAGAATATTTAAAGTGCTTATTAAAAGCAAAGAGAGTCAGAAGCCCACAACAACAAAATGATAAAAAACAAACAAAATCACATATAAACCAAGCAAACAAACAAATACAAAACCAAACAACCACATTTGGATTAGTTTCAGTGTACTCACTTTTGTAACAAGGTAAATCCTTCCAGCCTTGTTGTACCTCTATTTAGGACCCCTAGTCAGACTTTTTTCTAGCCAAATTTGGTCTATAAGACTTGAACTTCATTAGTTGCTCCATTACTATTGATTATCTATGACTCTACCTGATAAGGGCAGCAATTATACTTACATTGTCATGATGTTTGGCTTTCCATAGAAAAGACAAAAGAAGAACTGCAAGTAACATGCACAATACAAGCATATATATAAAGTTAGAAAAGTAGGACAAATCGAGTCTCATAATACTGGCAAAATGATGAAAGAAACAGAAAGCTCACTGTAAGATTGGAAGCAGCCTGGGTGGTAGTGACCATGAACTGATAGAATTCATGCTACTTAGGGTCAGAGCTCAGCCAAAAAGCATAGTCAGTACCTTGAACTTCAGAAAAGGAAAACTCCAGCTCTTCAAGGAGTTAGTTAATAGGATACTTTGGAAAACAGACCTAGAGACAAGGGGGTAGAACTAAGCTGGCTGATTCTTAAGAACACTCTTCAGCAACTACAAGAGATCTTGATCCCCAGGTGCAAGAAATCAAGCAGGAAAGGAAAGAGGCCAGCATGGTTATGCCAAGACTTGGTGGTCAAACTAAAAAGCAAGAAGGGGCTTCACAAGTGGTGGAAGCAGGGAGAAATATCCTGGGAAGAGTATAAGGATACTGCTCAAATATGTAGGGATGAGGTCAGGAGGGCCAAGGCATTGTTGGAGAAGAACTTGGCAAGGGATATTAAGAATAATAATAAAGGATTCTTCAGGTATGTCAATCAAAAAAGGATGATCAAAGAAAATATACCACCCCTGAAGAGTAAAAAGGGTGAGCTGGCAATAGTAGATGAGGAGAAGGCTGAGGTTCTTAACAATTTTTTTCCTCAGTTTTCACTAACAAGGTCTCTCCCAACACTCAAGTACTCGAGGTGGGGTCTCACCAGTGCAGAGTAGAGGGGGAGGAGAACCTCTCTTGACCTGCTGGCCACACTTCTC
>JANHFW010139689.1:0-12254 GCA_027560035.1 Ceyx erithaca | reverse complement strand
CTGTCATTGGATGACATTGAGAAAAGTCTGGCTCCATCCTCTCTACACTCACCCTTAACATATTTATAGACATTAATACAAAACTGGTCCAAAACTGATCTCTGAGGGACACCATTTGTGACTGATCACCAACTGGATTTAACTCCATTCCTCTCTGGTCTCGGCCATCCAGCTGGTGTCTAACCCAGCAGAGTCTACCTGTCCAAGCCATGAGCCACCATCTTCTCCAGCAGAATGCTGTGGGAAACGGTGTCAAAGGCCTTACTGAAGTCCAGGTAGACACATCCACCACTTTTTCCCCACCCACTAGGCAGGTCACCTCATCAGGTTGGTTAAACAGGACTTGTCCTTCATGAACCCTTGTTGACTGGGCCTGATCACCCTGTTGTCCTGCATTTGCTGTGTGATCACACCACCAAGATTAACTGTTCCATTATCTTCCCTGGTACCAAGGTCAGTGTGACAGGCCTGTAGTTCCCTGGGTCCTCCTTCCTGCCCTTCTTGTAGATGGATAATAGTAAATAATAGTTTAAAGTTACTATTTTTAATAATAGTAATAATTTTGCTTCCCCCCCCCCCCTTACTTAGCCAAGAATTGAGATCTTAGTAGGTACCTCCCCTGCCTCCCATGGTGAGCTCACATCCCAGCTAAGTCAGGAAGTTATCTTCCACACATTCCAGGAATCTCCTAGACTGTTTGCTGTCTGCTCTATTTCCAGCAGATCTCTGCTAAGCTGAGGTCCTCCAAAAGAAATAGGGCTTCCTATTTTGCAGCTTCTGCCAGTTGTCTGTAGAACAGTTAACCTCTTCATCCTGGTTGTGTGTTCTACAACAGACTCCCAACAGCATGTCTGCCCATTGGACTTCCTCAACTTTACCCACATACACTAGACTGGTCCACCACACTTTTTTTAGGAAGGATGTTAGCAGAGGATACAAAATGTAGGCCAAATTCAACCTTATTTTGATCCCATTGTCCTATACATCCTTATCCGGACAAAAAGAAGTCCGTAATTGGAAGAAGCAGCAACAGTACTCATTAGCAGTTCTCAAATTTTGTATGAATGCAGAGTAATAACTTACTAGTGTATTTCTTAGGTAGTATAATTCCACCTTGAAAACACTAGACAGAACACGTATAAACAGCACTGATGAAGGAACGAATATATTGGAAAGAAGCATAATACAGTTAAAAAAAAAAGTAGGTAACAATAAAAGGAAAAGCAAAAAGAGTGGAACACAACTCTCAAAAATTGCATTAATTCATGGAGTATAAAATATGAAGCTATGGCAAACTCCACTAACCCGAGGACCCAGGTTTTCTGACTGCATCTTTGTGACTGTCATGTTTGATATACAGAACAGTCATCAGATTTCCCCAGTATGTAACCATGACTTATCCAGCATTCAAGTGCAAGTCATGCTTACAAAAGGCCCCAAAATTCAGAGCCTAAATAGAGTTTTGTTTCTAACTCAAATTTATAATGCAAACCAGAACTGTTCCTGTAATATGTACCATTCTTTGAGAGCCTGGCTTGAGTTGAGTGATATTGGAAGAAAATAACGTTTTTATACTTGTTTGTCTCTTTATGTTTGGGTTTAACACTTTATTTTTTTCCCCCAATCTAGTACATTCACAATCTTTGCTGCTTATAGGATCAAAATTCTACAGTGTTAGTTTTCCTTATGGTTTGTGCCACTGCACTGAAATGAGCACAATTCTAATGCTAAAAAAACAAGAATAAGCAAATCACTGTAGATTTTACTTCTTATTCTTGCACTCAGAGAAACTCAGGAACTGTTTAAAGATGGGTAAATTCATTATTGCAGTACAAGCACTATTAACCACAAGATAAAGAGCAAAATGTACTCTTCAAGAACTACTGTCACCACTTCAGAATTTTGGCCTTGACTCACTGTGCAAAGATTGTTTGACCACTTCCAGCAGTCAGTTTGACAGGACAGAAATATCCAAAACTAAGAAACAGATTGTCTTAAAAAAAACCCCAAACCACATACAAAATGATAACTGGCTGGCAGAAACAAAACAAGTTAGCACCCAGGAATGAATGCTTAATAACTGGTGACACCTCAAAGCACCAGAGAAAATCAATCTGGACAGGGTTTTGCTAAATATTCAATTGCTTTGGTGTTTGCTTTGTTTATAAAATCTGCAGCTGATGCAAAGATTTGGTGAGCACCTTAGAAGAGAGGATTAGAACTGAAAATGACGTTGAAAAAATGCACAGAAGCTCAGAAATAAAATAATATAAAATCAAGTGTAAAACAATATTCTTGCAAAACCAGAAACACAAAACCAAGACCACCTGATTAAGAAACAAAATGGCAGTTAAAAAAACAAAACAAAACAAAACAAACCCAAACAAAGAAAACAAGAGAGAAAGGCAACACTACCACAGTGTGCTTCTCCTTTTCCCTTAAAATATGACATCAAACTCTGAAATGTTGTGGACTACAAGATAAATAAGGACATTATCATTATCACTGCAAGACAACCCACTTTTCTCACACACAGACTTCTTTTTTTAAGGTATGCAGAAAGATTCTCCAGATAAAAGGAGATAATTGTTCCCCTCTATCTAGTCTTGAGACACTCTCAGCTGAATGATATTTTTGACATCACACTCAAACCCACCTTGAGACCTTAGTTCAAATTAAGTTAATTTAAAAGAGGATTTATCTTTTAAGCCTATGAAAACAGATAAACATGTATATTTTCTGAAAAAAAGGCTGAGGGTAAGAGTACACAAGTACTAAACATATTCATGGAAGTTTTTTGAAAACAGAAATATTACTTTTAAATTAGAAAGCAATTGGATTTCCCATAAGCAGCAGGAAAAACTCTGACAAGATGTAAGAATTACTTTGTTTCAAATCACATCAGTCTGAGATGTGCTGCTTCAACGTGGTATAGCATGCTCACAGTATTACATACTGCAGATCAATGGACAAGTAAAGATCATGTTTACCTCTAGGATTCATGTAGTTCAGGACACATATCTTTCCCAATACACAAGGGATAGGGCATGAAGGCTTTTGCCAGGAGTACCAGCAAAAGACACTTTCTAGGGTTTCTTCTCAGTGATTTACGCCATTATCACAGTGTTTTGCCCTCGTTACTTAACAGAGCGGGGGAAGAAGCATGTTTTATCTGTGTTAGTTACCCAAGACACATGAAACATCTCTGTGTAAAAAAAAAACCAGACAGACACTTCCACCATACTGCAACAAACTCATGAAAGCCAGTGTTATTTCTCCATCTGATGATCTCAATGATGATACCTCACTGTAAAGCTGAAATATCTTGCCTTCACCTCATTTTTACCCTTGAAGGCTTTGATTAAAGTTCAAACTTTAATGCTTTTTCTCTTTGCTTTTTGAGGTAAACACCATCCACCAAAGCAGCAGACATAAGCAAAAATGTTACGCAGCTCCATTAGATCTTATGTTTGCTCACTTGTGACTTCTCTGGACATGTAAAAGTATTTTTGTACATGTAAAGTGTACATGTACATGCTAAACTTAAAATCACTTATAAAGTTGTCACAGTTTAGGGTTAGGGCAACCCCCAGACTGATAACAGATGCTCTCTTTCAACCCCCCCTTCCCTCCCCAAAGGGGAGAGAAAAGGAATAAGGGAGAGAGACTTAGTGATTAGAAAAAGGAACTAGAATAATTTAATTAAAAATGAAAATGAAATATATACAAATATGTAGAAAGCCAGTACCGAACCCAATCCCCCCCCCAATGGTAATTATGTCACCCTCATGGATGCTGTGGAGGAGCTGGACTCTGGTACCGGGTCTTGGGAGTGAAGAAAAAAAAAAAAGCCAAAGCAAAAGGGGAAGACTGGAAACAAAAAAGGACGAAAAGGGACGGAAAAAGGGACAAGTCTCCGGGCCTCTGAGTTTATATACTGGATATGATGTCTATGGGATGGAATACCTCGTTGGTCAGTTTGGGGTCACCTGTCCTGTCCGCTCCTCCTTGCAGTTGCGCTCTTTCACTTTTCTGCACACCCCAGTGCAATACACAAATTCCAGCAATGGCCTTGGTCTGCATTCCATCCCTGGTAGTAACTCTAAACATGAGGTGTTATCACTGCTAGAAGCAGACACTGTCTGCAAAACACACTGCTAACTCTATAAAGTGCAGCCAGTTAGCAAACCTGAGCTGAAAAAGTAAAATCACTGAACAGAATTTGCTTGGCTTTCACCCAAACCAGGACAAAAGTGTTGTTTTAATACAATGTGGCTTAATCTAACTGAATCATGTACTTGTGTAAATCAGGATGATTTGCTTGAAAGCCTCAGAAGGGGATAGTGATAATGATACTGTCCAGTTTATTATGTGCAACAAATATTAAGTTAGATAGGCAAGATATCTAAGGGCAGTTGGGGTCAGACAAAGAAAGATCTCAGAACAGCTGTAGCTACATGCTGCCATCATACCTCAGAAAAATCAGTGTTTATGAAATAATTTCAAGAACTTGGGTATAAATGCAGGAAAAAAAAAAAAGGCAATAGATGATTGTGGGGCACAGCAATGAAGACTATTCTCCCCAGCTTTGCTAGACACCTCCTGTAAGTAATTACTAAGGTTTTCCACATTCCAGTAGGCTCAAATAGTTCTCTCTTAATACAATTCTGACTAGTTCTAATAGAGTAATATAAAATATTTTAATAGGGCATTACCACATGGGTGGACTTCCTCTTCCATAAACTGCATTACCAACTCTTAATGAAGGGCTAAAAAAAAGAGCATGTTACTGGAACTGGCCTAGTATGTTATTGAATGTGGAGATAAACTACTGACAAAGTCTTGACTCTGTTATTCAAGTGTAACCTGTGACACCTGAGCTGTGCACATGATTCTGCTTCTCAGCTGAAACCATAAGGTGGTGATTTTTGCTGTGGAGCTTTGTGGATGCCTAGGGATGTGAAACAGGTTGCAATGCTCTTATAAGGGTATGGAAGGGCAGCTTGTTCTGAGGATCAGTAGGGGTTCTGGTTTTCACAGTATCATAAAATGTTAGTGTTGGAAGGGACGTAGAAGATCATCTAGTTCAAACCCCCTGCCAGAGCAGGATCACCTAGACTAAGTCACCCAGGAACAGATCCAGGCGGGTCATAAGTGTCTTCAGAGAAGGAGACTCCACAACTTCCCTTAGCAGCTCATTCCAGAGCTCTGTCACCCTCACTGGGAAAAAGTTTTTCCATGTGTTTACCCTATACCTCTTGAGTTCCAACTTGCTCCCGTTGCCTCTTGTCCTAACACTGGATGACACTGAGAAGAGTCTGGCTCTGTCCTCGCTACAATCACCTTTAATATATTTATAGACATTGATGAGGTCCCCCCTCAGTCTCCTCCAGGCTAAAGAGTCCCATCTCTCTCAGCCTCTCCTTGTAAGAGAGATGCTCCACTGCCTTAATCATCTTGGTGACCCTGTGCTGGACTCTCTCCAGTAGTTCTCTGTCCTTCTTGAACTGGGGTGCCCAGAATGGAAGCAGTATTCCAGGTGGGACCTCACCAATACGGAGTAGAGGTGGAGAAGAACCTCCCTTGACCTGCTGGCCACACTTTTCTCCTAATGCATCCCAGGATGCCATTGGCTTTTTTTGGCATCAAGGATTCATTGTCGGCTCATGGTCATCCCCTTGTCCACCAGGACCCCCAGGTCTCTTTCCTCAGAGCTCCTCTCCAATCGATCAGCCCCCAGCCTGTACTGGTACATGGGGTTATTCCTCCCCAGATGAAGGACTCTACACTTGCTCTTGTTCAATTGCATTCAATTTCACCCTGATCAGCTCTCCAGCCTGTCCAGGTTTCTCTGGATGGCAGCACAGCCTGCTGCTGTGTCAGCCACTCCTCCCAGTTTGGTGTCATCAGCAAACTTGCTGAGGATGCTCTCTATTCCCTCATCCAGGTCATTGATAAATATATTGAATAATATTGGACCCAGCCCTGACTCCTGGGGGACTCCAATAGTCACAGGGCTCCAGCCACACTCTGCTCCACTGACCACAACTCTCTGGCCTCTGTCCTTCAGCCAGTTTCCAATCCACCTCACTGCACAATCACTCTATCCATACTTCTTAAGCTTGCCTGTGAGGATACCATGGGAGACAGTATCAAAAGCCTTGCTGTAGTCAAGGAATACTACATCCACTGCCCTTCCCTCAACCATCCATCTACTTATCATAAAAGGCTGATTACTCAAGCATGACTTCCCCTTACGGAATCCATGTTGACTACTTGTGATAAGCCTCCTTTCCTCCACATGCTTAGAGATGGCGTCAAGGACAAGGTGTTCCATTACCTTTCCAGGGATGGAGGTAAGGCTGACTAGCCTATAGTTACCTGGGTCCTTCTTTTTGCCCTTTTTAAAGATTGGGATGACACTGGCCTTTCTCCAGTGCTCAAGAACCTCTTCTGTTCTCCAGGACCTCTCAAAGATTATGGAGAGTGGCCTGGCAATGACCTCTGCCATCTCCCACATGACTCGTGCATATATCCCATCAAGGCCCATAGACTTGTGGATGTCCAGTTTGCTCAGCTGCTCTTTAAACCAAACCTCTTCAACTGAGGAAAAAAATCCTTCCCTGTAGAATTCCTCTGTGGTCTTGGATGCCTGGGACTCCTGGTAGCTAGCCTTAGTAGTAAAGACAGAGACAAAGGTGGCATTCAGTAACTCAGCCTTCTCTGCATCCTTGGTCACCAGGGAACCCACTTCATCCAGTAGCAGGCGCACATTACCTCTTGACTTCTTTTTGCCTCCAACATACTTGTAGAAGCTTTTCTTGCTGTCCTTGACCTCCCTCGCCAGCTTTATTTCAAGAAAGGCCTTAGCTTTCCTTGTTGCATCCCTGCATCCTTTGATGACCTCCCTGTAGTCTTCCCAATTGGCCTGTCCCTCCTTCCATGTTTTATATATTTCCCTCTTCTGCTTGTTTATCCAGTAACTCCCTGCTTAACCATGCAGGTCTCCTAACTCTCTTAGTTCAATAGATTCCAATTGTTCTCTCACATAGAGAGCAACTCCACAACCTCTCCTTGTCAGCCTAACCTTCCTAAAAAGTTCCAGTCATATGAGCTGTCTCTGTGATTGCATTGAGATCACAGGCCTGAGATTGCACACAGATCTCTAGTTCATCCTGGTTTTTTCCCCATGCTGTGTGCATTTGTGTACAGACATTTTAGTGAGTTTGTAATGCTAGAGCACCACCTGAGTGGTGCCAACCCTGAGGTAGCAGTGGAGCTGGCAAAGCAATCTTCAATTGTCTCCAGTTTGTTTTCTGCAGGACAGGTTTTTCCCCTTTACCCCTTCAGATCTGGTTTAAAGCTCTATCAATGAGCCCAATCAAGTCATGTAACAGAATCCTCCTTCCCCTATGAGAGAGATGTACCCCCTCTGATGCCAGCAGAGCAGCTGTCATATAGACCTCTCCATAATCACAAAACCCAAAATTCCAACGGTGGCAAGAGTCCCTCAGCCATGTGTTAATTAGGTGTGTTTTCCATCCTCTATCTCTATTTTTCCCCAATACTTGAGGGATTGATGAAAAAAAAAATCCCATACCTTGAGACTGTGTCCAGAACAAGAAAGAGACTGAGGTGCTGGTGTGGGTGCAGAGGAAGGCACTGAAGCTGTTATGGGGTCTTGAGAACATGCCTTGCAAAGAGAGGCTGAGGGAACTGGGGTTGGTCGTTTCCAGGAGACAGAGCGGAGACTTCATTGCTCTCTACAACTCTCTAAAAGGAGGTTGTAGCAAAGCTGGTCTCGGTCTCTTCTCCCAGATAACTAATGATAGAATGAGAGGAAATTGCTTCAAGTTGCATCAGGGGAGGTTTAGATTAGATATTAAGAATAAATTATTTACTGAGAGAGTGGTGAGACAGTGGAACCAGCTGCTCAGGGAGGTGGTGGAGTCGCCATTCCTGGAAGTGTTTAAAAAACAAGTAGATGTAGCACTTGAGGCTGTGGTCTAGTGGTTAGAGAGATGTTAGGATGAAGGTTGGACTTGATGATCCTAGAGGTTCTTTCCAAGCATGATTCTATGATTCTATAAATATGCATTTTCTCTCTTGCTTCATAGCACAAAAGATGGGATAGCCTTGTCCTGGCAATAAGGAAAAAACATACCACTAACAAAAATGTAACTGGTTTTCACTCTGAAGAGAGAAATTAATAGATTTTTCTACTGGTTTCACTGTATTGTTTTGGGATATTTTTGCCTGTTTGATGTGTGCTTAGGTGTGAGACTGCAAATTGTGAATCTAAAAGCAAAGCATGAGTTATATCAATGCAATAACTTTTTCTTGAGCAATAGAATATATTAGCAATTTCTCAATCATGGTTTTCTTTTGTTGTTTTGTTTAATTTTATTTTTTGCATAATACAATACCAGCTTTCAAATAAAATTATAAAGCTTACCAATATGTACTGTCAAACAAACAGTTCATTTTGTATCAAGCAACATAGTATATTGAGATTGCCTCCTGCCTAAAAGGTGGAGCTTTTATCAAAATAAAAGTCCAAAAACGTCTTATTAGCTGTTATATCTAAAGAATATATTTTACTAAAAACAATCCACTGGGCACGACGGTAAGGGAAAATAAAACAGTAAAACAAGTAGGGCAGTGGTCAGTTAAGACAGGATTGTTTCATTATTTTGTTAAATACATTTTCAGCATACAGAGACAGTTTTGTCATGTGGACTATAATACAATTTCCCCATATGAGTGACAGCTGTCTGCTCAGTTACACAATTTGATCAGAAAGGTCAAAGGCAAATAGCAGACCTGGCGTGTGTAAGCTTTTCGAGAGGCTATCAATCACCCAGGTAAACTGTGGTCATCTCTGCTGCCATTCAGCTTGTGGAATAATGGCAAGATTCGGCCTCAAGGTTGTTGTGTTCATACTTAGAAGCTTGTTCTCATACATGAACTTGAAATATGTCTGCTTGATAAGGAAGGTATGCTATTTAAGGTGTGGAGTTTTGATTTCAGCTAGAATATGCTTTGTCAATACAAAATATTTCCAATTTAGTGTTAATACTCATATTAGTGTATAGTTCACTCCTGTTTAGCTTTAGTCAACTGATCTTGAAGCCAAAAGAAGTAATTCAGTATGGGGCAAAGAGCAGGGCACCCATAGCTTCAGCTATGCTTACAGAGTAAGTAGTAGATGTCAGCTGTCTGCAATTGCTGTTTACAATAGTCACTGTGTGCAGTCATCTGCTGACACAGCATTTCATGACGTATCTATGAGAAAATTACGTTAATTTTTGACAAAGTAAATGGCATGTGCCAACCCACCAGATATTGCCAAAGTAATGATACTACAGGCTGTGTTTCCAGCATTTGCAGGGAACTTCAGTTAGAAAACTGAAGACCATGCCATCTTCATGGAATGTTCTACATTAAACCTACTTCCACTGGCCATTGTTAACCTGTGCAGCTGAACTTTGCCAGAAACTGTCAGAGGCGTGAAGAAAATGCTTCTGCCATTTCTGCTGCAAGTAGGTGCAGGGTTTATGTGAAATGGCAGAGCTTTAGTCGCAAACAGAAATGCCACCACAAACTGTTACAGCAGGGGGTTTAAAGTGGTAATAGTGAGGTTGCTGTAAACATCAGCAACTCATGTGTCCCTGCAAGAGTTCCTCCAATAGATCAGTTTCTAAACAGTTTTAATTACATTGGCATACTTCCTTGCATAAGCAAGCTTCAGTCCTGCAGCAACACATCTAGATGGTCAAAATGGTACCTTTTCCTATCATGGTACTTTATCCAGTTCAAAACTTTTATATGCAGTTCTGCTACTGTCATCAATCTCCAAAGCATTTTGTTAAGGCTCCTTTTTCCTTCACTAGATAGACAATCAGGGGAAAAGAAATGTATGTTTTATTTTGTGACTACTCACCATGTTTCTATATTCACACGCATAAAGCTTCAGCCAGACATCACATATAGTGAAGTCTTACTGATCTCACCATTTTCAGCAAAGATTTCCATGACAGTTGTACATGTCTGACATGTAAATCATATTTTTATCAAGGCCTCAATAGATTACAATGAGATTAAATGATACTTCATCAAAATACAAAAGCAAAACAACCATCAAAACATCAGCAACATACTAATTTAACTGGTACTTTTGTTGCCCCAAAATGAAATTGTTTGCTGCAGCCTTTCCAAAATAAAAATAATTAAACATAGGTGCATTTAACCTAAAGTCAGGTGAACTCTTTTGCCCAAAAGATGATTTTTATCTTTTATTCTCTATATGCTTTCTACTGGTAAGAAAGGGTTTGCATGACTTAGAGTGGTTTGAGTGCTGCTGAATCCAACAAGCAGTTGAGACATCTTGCAAGAAAGTGTCACCTCCATTATTTAAGGCTTCTCTTCTGGAAAGTGAAAAAGTGATCCTCAGATTTACTCTAGGGAATGAAAGAGAAAGGAAAAAAAAACAAACCAAAAAAAAAACCAAACCCAACAAAACCAGAACAAAAACCAGACTGCCTAATGAAAGTAACAGTAGGGTATGAAAATTAGAAAAAGAAAAAATGGGAAGAATCTTTTTACCCCTTTAATTTCTATTAACATAATTTTCCAAGAATGCTAACTACATTTTCATCCCAAAGACTGAAAATGTAAGTTATTTGTGGATCAAATGTTTTACATTATGATACTGGCTATGTTGTATACTCTGATTTGACTGGTTCCATTTCTTTGATTTTGTTCCCAAGTAAGTATATTTCAGACAACGGTTAACTGAAAATATAGTATTTGATTTATTTGACTACTTACAGTAGTCCAGTTAACACTAATCCTTACACACCTTTCAACATTTAAATTACTTAACAAGATGAAGACAATTAAGTATTAACACCTTGGAAAACCCACAAAAACAGTAGTAATTAACATTGTAACCTGGTGATTACTGCTCCTATTCAACAAATAAAACCAGCCCAAAGCTAAACACCACAAAACAATAGCTGTCACTTAATGACCACAGGGTGCATTTGGAGCTCCCAGCACTACTTCAGGTCCTTAACTACCCGACCTGACCGCAGTAGAGGAACTTGATGTTACACAGTCACCTAAGCATCTGTAGTAGTTAATTATTTTAATGCTGCAGTTCCTCTTAATGGTTTCACCTCCGTAGCATAAAGTGAAATCCACGGTAAAGAGTTACATTAGCTTCAGAATAGCAAATACATCCCAAGGGAAAAAAATAAAAATAAAAATGACACCACTTATGGTCGTTTGGCACTATTTTTTTTTTTAAAGCGGATTCTACAATTGGTCTTCAAAATAAACCAACCTACCTCAATCTGGCAGGCCCATTACTTTAATGAATTACTTAACCCTTTGTTACGTAAGGAGGTATAGCTTCTGCAAACAGCGTGAGAGCTCCACGGCACTTGGCTGCAGATCAGGTAAACCATCAGCGAAAAAAAACCAAACACACACAAAAAAAAACCCCAACCAACCAAAAAAACCCACCAAAATTCAACAAAACAACAAACCCCAAAACAAAAACCAACACAGCGCCAGCACGCGGAGTTGGGGTCTGTACTTCCAAACTGTTAAAAAGGATGTTAGCAAGGCTGCACACACGTAATCGCGCTGCTAGCCTTCTGATCCCTAAGAAAGCCACACAGTCTCCTCTCTCTGTCCGAGACTGCTCCAGCAGCCGCTTCCAGATGCGCGACAAGCAGCAGCCAGGTATTCCAGGGAAACTGTGGAAAATAACCACTCGCCAGCGCCGGTGGTGCCGCCGCGCCGACGACCCTTGGGAGCTGAATAGAGCCCCCCCGCCTGACAGGCTGGTTCAGCCAGAACGCTCTTGGAGGCCTCCCCGCGTCTAAGACCGAACTCTCTGCCATCGGAGAGTAGGGCAGTTTCGGAACGACTGACAGTGCCTTTCCAAACCTTTTATTTTGCCAACTTTTTTTTTCTCTTAAAAAAAAGCCAGGGAGACACCCGCACGTCCCGGCAAACCACCAGGTATACGAGACCCCAGCGCGATCAGGTTGGCACCTTCCCGCACCACCCCTCGCCCAGGGGCGGCGGGCTCGATCCGGCAGAGCTGGGGTAACGGCACGGCGGAGTTCTAGCACTTTCTTCACCTCTCCCCAAACTCCTTCCTGAGTGCCGCCGCAGCACGGAGGCCGCTCCCGTCCCTCCTTCCCCTCGACTCACGCGAGCTAGGGAGGAGTGAGAGGGCT
>JANHFW010139477.1:0-12263 GCA_027560035.1 Ceyx erithaca | reverse complement strand
TTGTGATATATATATATATATATATATATATTTCAGACTTTGTGAGATATATACATATATATATATAAACAGACTTTATGAGATATATATATATAAAACAGACTTTGTGATATATATATCTCACAGACTTTGTGATATAAAGATATATACAGAGGAGTATATATGCACATACATATTTTATATCACAAGCTCTGTGTCCCAGCCCCTGAGCTCTCAGCTGATTCCCAAGGCAGTCTTGAGCCAGCAGTATTTTGAGATTGGCTGTTTCTCTACTAATAGACTCACTGGAAATACCCAATTCCACACCTTTGGTGGGTGTTTAGGGGAGATAAAACTTCACACCAGGGGTCAGCGTGGTGCTGGTTCTTGGTGGTGGGATGTGCTGGATGTTCCTGGTGATCCCAACGAGCTTGGAATCTGAAGGAAATGGTGAAAATAAGAAGGGAGCAATGAGTTAAAAGAAGTGAGTGATGAGCCCTTTGTTCCTTGTGTGGACACACGGATGGTGGTGCCTGAAAGACACTCCTGGGGGTCCTTCCCAGCCATGCCTGCACTACCTCACTGCTGTCCCACTGGGGGTGAGCTGTGGCCAGGGCACCTGGGAGATCTCCTCCTCCTCAGCACAGGTTTATACACTGGAATATTTCAGAAGCACATCAGTCAGAAAATAACAGCATCTCAAACCCCCTGCCCGTGGTGTTACACGGGATTGGAAACTCCTGACATCCCTGTGGGCTGATGCTGTGGCTTAGCTGGAATCACCAGCAGCAGGGAGCTGAGCCAGAGCCTGGACAGGGGCTGTTTCCAAAGCCTGGGCTGACAGGACAAGGGGCAATGGTTTGAAATCAGAAAGGAAGGGGTTTAGATGAGAAATAAGAAGTTCTTTACCACGAGACATCCCAGGTGGGGTTGAGGGGACTCTGAGCACCCTGCTCTAGCTGAGATGTCCCAGCTCTCAGCAGGGGTCAGCTCTGGATCTCCCTTCACCCAGACCTGTCTGTGATTCTATGATGATGGAGTTGTTCCCCAGGGAAAGCTGGTTGCAGGGGCAGGAGTGTCCATGCCAAAGCCAAAGTGACTAAAAGTTGCCTCCTCCCTTGACCAAATCCCCCCCACCTGCCACCTCTTCAGTCCCTTCCACACCTGTGTCAAACTGAGGGGTTTTTACCTCGTGAAGTTAAGACTGAAGGGGAACCATACACAAATGAGCTTTAAAACTTCCCCTTGGGCACTTGGATTTTATTTATTTACCTTTCTTACCCCCCAATTAAACTGTGAAATTTCGGTGCTGAGCTCACCTCATGAGATCCAGGCAAAGTGTGCAATGAGATTTATTTTCACTGGGGTCTTTTTTGTTGGTCACATCCTCCAGCACACCAGGGGTCTGATTCCCCTGAGAAAAGCAGCTGATAGAAGGAGCCTCCTGCCATCACAAGTCTCTGAATGACTTTTGCAGTGTTGGGGGGGTCCAGGGTGTGCTGGCTTGAGCAGGGTGGTGGGGGGGAGAGTGGCATTGACCCCATGGCAGGGGAACTGCTCGGGAAGGGCTCTGGAAGCAGAGAAACCAAGTTCTGGAGCTGGATTCCAAAAAAAAATAACATTTCAGAGCCCTGAGCCCCTCTCCCTGTGCTGGGAAACCTCTGACTCAGTTGTGGGGATAGAAATGTCAACATCACTCTGCTCGGGGCAGGATGCTCCTTCCCACTCCCTGCCTGGGTTGTTTCTGATAAACCCAACTTCAGCTCAAAGACATTGTAATCCCTTGGAAATTCCCTGGCACAGCCTGAACCTGCCCAGCCCCTGGGGTCTCCAGGGCCAACCTGCTGTGGGCTCAGGGCTTGGGCTCCCATTTGCCTTCCCCTGAGCTAACTTGGCTAATACTTGTGTGCAAAAACCCCGGTAAAAAGCTGATGTGGGGAAATGTTTTCACCGTGAAGGGAAATTGAGGGTAAAACTGGGAGGGAGGAGGTAGCCCTGAACTCCATCCCAGCTCCCTGCAGCCCTGCCCTGCCTCAGGGTCTGCTCAGCCAGGGCAGGATCAGGCACAAAACCAGTGTCTCAGGAGCTGGATTGGGGGTCTCTGTGTGAGATATGCTTAATTTTTACCTTCTGAGAAGAGCTGGAGGTCCCAAAGGCAGATGAGATACCAGAGGATTGTCCTTTGTCTCTGCCTTATGAATTTATCCCATAACAGAAATCAGCTTCTCCCTTCATCCCATAAAGATGTTCATGGAAAGCAGAACCATCTGGGAGGTCAGTCCTGGTGCTCTTCAGCCCAGCACCTCTTCCTCCTCCTTTCAGAGACCTCCCTGAACCTCCTTTCTCACCCAGCCTGGTGCAGAGATGCTCATGGCTTCAAGCTGATGACACCTTCCTCCCACCCCCTGGCAACTGGTCCTTAAGCTCCATCAGCAAGACACACACCACATCCCCCCCAACCCCCCAGCCCCTCTGAACCCTCACTTGTCTTTCCTTGATGTTGGGAAGTTCATTCCCCTCTTAAAGCCTTTCACTGCCATGGGTGAGGCAAATTGCTCCTTGCTGCACCCTGGGGTAATGCAGGGATCTGGTTCTCACAGGGAGGTCCCTGTGGGGAGGTGGGTTTTGGGGTGGGAGAGCAGAACAGGATGCAGGAGGGGGTTCTGCTATAAATGATGCTTCAGAGCCACCCCCCGGAGAGAAGGAGAGGAGCCAAGTCCCGTGTCAAAGGCATTTATTGCTGCGGGGACCCGCTGCCCATCACCCCACCAACGGGCACAGCACCCACCCCATAGGCACGGAAGTGAGGCGACTAGGAAAGCACACCCGCCCAAAATACGATGGAAGGGTTCGTGCCCCCGTGGGTCAATGCTGCTGGCGGCGATCAGCTCACAACACACAACACTCGAGAGCGGTTTCGGCCGCAGGTCTGGGAACACCCCGGCCCCGCAGCCCTGGAAGGCCGCGGGGCTCGGCAGCGGCTCCTCCCGCCACTGCCACCTCCCGGGTGATGGTGACGGCCGCCTCGTGGCGGGGCAAGAGGCCGAGGAGCGAGGGCAACGCTGGGGCCAGGACGGCCGGGTTCTACCGGGGCCACCGGGGCTACGGGCGGGAGCGTGAGGAGCGTTGCCCTGCCCTGGTGCGGAAGAGCCTCCCGCGCTGGGCACGGTGGGCCTTGGTGACAGGGATGGAAGGGGTAGGGGTACGGGGAAGAGCCGCTCGGGGTTACCTGTGCCCGGCGGGGCCGGTTCGGCGGGAGGGTCCTCACGAGCCTCGCTGCGGGGCAGGGACCGGACGGGCAGCGGGAAGAAGCCGCGGAGGAACAGCGCGACTCCCAGGGCTTCCACCAGGAGACAGAAGGAGGCGAAGACACCCGAGCGCAACCGCATCCTCCCCCCGCGACCCTCGGGCAGGACTCCGACCCCCAGGGCTGTCCGCGGAACCGCTGACACTGCTCCCACCCCGTTCTCCTCTCGCCGCCGACCAATCAGCGGACAGAGATCCCGCGTCCGCCGAGCCAGGCTATTGGCTGGCGGCTGGCCAATCCCCGATGGGGGAGGGGGGGAGTCATCCCAACCGGAAGCGCGCTCCGGCTTTGGCTCCAATGGGGATACAGCGCGGATAAAATTGCGGGGTCTCCCGGGTCCGAGGCTTGGCCGGTGGTCGTGCATGGTTCCTGGGCTGTAGAGGAGATGAGCTCGGGGGTTGGCAGCATGCGGGGCTCCGGCTGCTGGAAGGGGCTACCGGAAACGTAGGTAGGAGCTGCTCTTGCAGTGCCCTCCGCGGCTCCGCAGCGAGGCCGACCCGCCCGGGATCTGCGGTGCTGCAGGGCAAGGAAGGCGAGTAGGAGTCGGGACCTCGGCTTCCCAAGGGTCACCTGAGAGCTGAGGTTTCTGAGAGTGGCTTGCTCCCAAAACAGCGGTTCCGTGTGCTGCTTTTCTCTAGGGCAGCAAGGGCTGGTTTCATGTGTTTTGGCCTCCTAGTGGAAGCTTTTCAGGTAAAGCCTTCCCTGTTGCCTTTGGTTCCAAGGCTTCAGCTTTCTTCCTTTGGGCTTCTGGAGTCTAAAACTATGGATTCACCAAACTTGGTGCAGAAACTGACGTTCCCCAGAGCAGAACCAGAAACCTGCATCGGTGAACAGCTGGGTGTCTCCCAGCTCCTCCTTTCCTGCTGCATCCCTGCTTTACCTGCACCCTGGCAGGTAATGTGCCATTATTATACTGTGATCCGTGAGGATTGGACTCCCACAGGAATTTTAGGGAGTTGAATTGAGGTTGTTGAACTTCTGTCATTTCTGTATGGAACTTTTTGGGGTATGTTATCCCTCAATTTGACTCCTGCCCTCACAGACTCACCACGGAACCAGGGATGATTGCAGGGATTTTATTACCAACATCTTTTCCACAAGTCTGCTGATCCTCCATGGAAGTTGCACTCCCTTTTCTTTCTCCCACTCCTCACCAGGTTTTATGGTGCTTGTACAACCATGAGCCTAACACCTACCAGAGCTGGAAATTCTTCATCTGCTTCTGTGCTCACCTGCAGCTGTGTCCCCAACTGTAAAACAGAAGGGTGTCTGGGAATTTCCTCAGACTAGAAAATCCTCCTGGGAATTTAGTCAGAGGGGAGGAGCTGGAGGAGCTCTGTTCTGTACTCTGTTTCTCCTTGGCTCAGCAGCAGGTGCTAATCATCCCCTCCTGAAAGGAGGAGGGAAGATGACGGAGCTGGGCTGCGTCCCTTTGACGGGATGTGGCAGCTAGAGGAGGCAGGGATTGTGTGGTAAAGAGACCCACCTTCTGTCCTGTGCCCCATGGCGTGGATGCCAGCTGTGTGGTTCTGTGGGTCGAATTGTCTCTCAGAATGACATTGTTTCGATTGTCACCTGCAGGCAGAAGGACATTCACAGCAGCTTCACCCTGGAAGCACACCAGGTTTTCAACCAAACATGTGCCAGAAGAGTAATTTCCAGCATGTCTGCGCATTATGCCTGTGAGAGCTGCAGAGAAGCAGCTTATTTTGGTGTCAGAAGTCAGGGGGTAGTGATGCCTGGGGAGGCAGAGCACCACTGGAGTCTCTCGTCTGGGGTAGGGAACACGGGTGGAAAACAGCACAGGAAAGCAAAGGGCTAAGGAAAAAATAGGTAGATCACAAGGTTATTGTGGCAAAAAGAGACTGGAGTGAGGGGTTTATGCAAATGATTCATTTGAACTCACAGGTTTAACTAAGGCCCAAGAAAACCATCTATTTGGAGTCTAATACTCCACTAATGCAGGTTTTTTGGATACAGGGGCAGAATGCACTATAGCAATTTAAAAGTAAAACACATTGCAACATAGTAGAAAGCGTGGTGAATATTCTTGAGTTAGTGAATGTTCTCTTACCCCTCTGGGTAAAGGCTCTCAGTCCCAGAAACAGAACCTTGGCCAGTGTTCTGCCCAAGTGGGAAGGTTCTCCTTGAAGCTGAGATTTCCTGGAGAGACAGCTCCCAAATCTAAACCAAACCCCAGCACTTTTATCCCCTGGCTTAGTGACTGATTGTACAGTTTGAGTGCACAAGACTGTGGCTGAAACCATACAGGTGGTTGGGGCCAAACTCTGCATGGTGGGGTTATGCATCTGGATACACAACGCTGGAGCCCTCCAGGATTTCTAGTAGTTTGAATAGTAGTTGGAATTGAGACACAGGACATACTGTTTGTTGAGGAATTTCCAGGCTCAGCTCATGTCTCATTTCTCTGCATGGAGCAGCAGGGCCCTGCTTGGCTTGGGGTTATGGGCAGCTCCAGGCTGAGCCATCCCCACAGCTCCCTGTGTCACCCCTGCACAGACAGGGCCATGGAGACGCAAACCATGGCTGAGTCATCTGCACAACCCCGGTGAGTTGCCTGTGTGCACCAGGTGATGCTGAAACATGTGAACTCTGAGCCAGAAACCCACACAGCTCTGCACTAGATGGGTCCAGGCTGTGGTGGGTGGTGGTCTCCTCAGTACGGGAGTACAAGTTTTTTGGAGGACAGATACTCAGACACCTGCCTGCGATGGGAGGAGGAGGAACTGACTAAACAGCCAAAGCTTTCTAGCAGTGCCGTCTGCTGTTCTACAGCAGTATGAGACTCTACTGCCTCTCACCTGCACAGCCACCGTTCTCCTCCCGGGTGGCTGCAAGCGCTGCTGCTTGCCTGCACTGTCCATCAGGAGACTGCAGGTGGCAGCCTTGACTCGTGTGCCCAGAGAAAACTGATCTCCAACCAGCATTCCCCAAGCATCACCATGAATACAACAAAATTTATCTGCTTAGCATCTTAAAACTCAAGTGCTGGATTAAGTTCTGCCCTGTGAAGTTTCCTGTCTGAAGAAAGACACCAGCAGATTCGATCTGCATTTATTTACCTTCCCCTAGGGAGGTATAAAATCCAGCCCAAGTGACATCAGTTTTCAAGGATCTGATGCCTACAAGACCTTACAAGCAAAGTTTTTTTTGTGGAGGTAGTGGTTGGAAAGGAGATCTTTAATATGGTTAAACATCTCGTGTATGATCAGTAACACTGGGTGAGCTTCAGTTTCTAATTCTGCTGCTGTCCAAGTGTAATGTGTCTGCTTCAAATGAGACATGATACACTGAGTTCTTTCTTTCACTGCAGTGTGAGAAGACTCCCTCCTCCTGCTGCTGGTAGTTCAGCAGCTGCTGGAGGATGAGCATGATGCTGGAAGATCCATTGTTATTATCCAAGGTGACAATTCATGCTTGTTCACTCTCTCCCACAGACAGACTAACATGCAAATTAAGTTCCCAAAGGCATCTTCCCTAGCACTGGTATTTGTTGTTTTGCAGAACCAAATGAGGAACGAGATAGAAAAAGACCACACACTTATCCAGAAATGGGGAATCAAGATTAAGGTCAATGCTGGGTGACTTTGCATCCCTTAACTGGACCATGGCTCCATAATTTTTAATGCACATCCACCTACTGCTACTATCTGTGTCCTGACAGACCCACCCTGCACTTATTCCAGAAATCAGGAGAGCTCTACATGAGCAAAAACAGCCATTTCTTCTTCTTCTCTCAGAAACAGCTTGCATGTTATGAATGAAAATTTCCTGCAGTCTGCAGAGGATAGTTTGGGGCTGGGAGGACAGCACAGGGTGCTGCCAGCTGCCTATATGGCACCACTGTTGCTGCCAGTCTCTGTGTGGACACAAAGGCACGAGTTCATTTGGAGCCCACAGCCTGATTGTGTCCTGGTTTCATCCATGGGCACAGCTTTGCTCTTGAGCTGGCTCCTCCAAGGGAAGAGCAGGAAAAGAAATGGAAATTTTCCTCTGAAGAGGACAATGCTTTAATTCTAGTGTGTTAATGTCTTGCCTTATCCCTTCCTGTGCATGGCTCATTGTTATCCTATGTCCTTTGCCAGAAGAAATGCTCTGTTGGCAGTAGCTATTTCCTCCTTGTTTTTGGGTGCATTTAGTTTTTGTATGTTTCAATCCCATACTTGCTAATAGGTTATACTTTCTCCTCTCTCGTGGGGGCATGGGGTTAATTATACCATGATTACTCAGGTTTGCTTGCTCTTTATATAGGACATGATTTCTTAAGAAGGGTGAGGCACACAACTGCACAAGAAAAAATAAAACCTGTGCTAAAGAGGCAATAAAAAACCAGAAAAGGTCAAAACCACAGGTTTTAGATGTTAGACAATTAGATGTGGTCATTAGCTTTGCTGCTGCAGAGAGGCCAATCTAGACAACATGTGTCTAATCCTGCAGCAAATTGCAGGCACAGCTGATGCATCTCAATTAATTTTGCAGGACTGACAAGACTTGAAACCCAGTAGAGCAAATTAAAGTTATAAAGCCTGGGAACCGAGTATGGCTGACCTAAAGGGCAGAATTTCTAGATGAGAAAAGGCTTCATACTCGTGCTTAGACACTGCCCAGCTGCTCAGCTTCAGGAATGAGAGACCTGCAGGGATCCAGCAGGGATTGGAGCACAGGCCGTGTGCCCATTGATGATGGAATGAGGCTGAGGGGCCAGCCAGGCATCAAGGGGGAGGCTGGGGCTGGGCAGAAGCCCTCAGGGTGTCAGTGGCTGCAGAGAGCTGAGGAAAGAGCTGCTCACTGGGTGGGCACAGGAAGCAGGATCCTGCTGGCAGAGAAGTGATTGAAAGTGTTGGTGGGAGGGGCAGAGCTGGTCACTTGGGTGTCTTCAGTCACCACGGGGAAGGAGTCGACGCCGCCGAGCGGTGGCACCTGCCAGTTCTCACTGGAGCTTGTCCAGAGCTCCTGTCTTCAGGAGAAATGTCTTCCAGCTCCCTGGCACTGCATCTTCTGGCTCTGTCAGCTCTGTGTCCACTCCCACGGTGCCAGGCGCACTGAGTTCCCCCCTGCGGGGCAGGGCTGGCTGCTCCTGCACGGACCACGCTCACTCTGTGCCACAGCTGAGCCCATAGCTCCATCCTGCTCTCCAGGACTCTTGCTCTAGGGCTTTGCCCACTCTGCTCATGCAGCGGCAGGACTGTGTGTGCTGGTGGGGAGCTGAGAAGCGCCTGCTAACTGTTCCTGGTGCTGGGGAGGCCCAGGGGGTGGAAGTGTTCCATGGTAAGGGCAGGAATGCTGTGAGGGTCTCAGGCAGGAATGCAAGGATATCAGCTCTGCCTGGGCTGGCACAGGCTGGAGGAGGCAAACATAGTGAGGGGCCTGGGGAAAGAGCAGGGTCAAGGCCATAACTGTGGGGGGCAACCTGGAGGAGCCCATGGATCAGCAGGCAGCAGTTAGAGAGGATTCTACAGAGATGGGCTGAGATACAACCTGAAATGGAAAGGAACCTCAGTTCGTGGACAGAACCCCAAGAAAATCCTCTTCACCAACAACCAGGGACCTCCAGAGCCCCCCAGGGGAGCTCCTGTGAGATCCCTGCTGCACATGTAACAACAACGTGTTCAAGGTGATAGTTCCCAGGAACAGAGTGAATCTCAACAAACTCTGTGGGGAAATTGGTGCCCATGGATGTAAAGGGAGGGGAGGAGCTGGGACAGGTGCCAGGCACAGCATCCCTACAGGATGTGGGGATGGACACACAGCAGAGCAAAGCTGCTTTCTGGTGAGAAGCTGAGAGCTGGAGAGTTCTTGGTTTCCCAGGGTAGCTTTGGTAACAGCAGAAGGAACTCAGCCTCACTGGGTGGTCACAGGGAGCCCAGCCTGTCTCAGTGCCACCCTCTGGAAGCTGGTCCCCTAAACAGACCATCTGCATTCCCACATTTAACTTGCCTGTCCCTGTGTTTCCACCTGCCATCTACAGCCAGGCCAAGGAAACAGGGTTTTGCTAAACAGAGGAACAAATCCAGCTGGGTTGTCCATGGTTTTGTCCCATCAACTGGTGGAGCCCCTGGTTCCCTGCTGCTGAGGCACTGAGGAAATCCAGTGGCTCACAGAACTAGGAAGACAAGGGTTTGCTTTCCTGCTTCCAGCCTTTCAGAGCTGCTGGCACTTCACTCAGGCACCTGATCCTCCAGTCCTGCAGCATTGCAGTTTCTCTGCCATGGTCCCTTGGACAAGGGGCTAGAAACCTTGAGATGGACCAGCGCTGACCCCTGGAGACACAATGAGCCTGTCAGTCCATGTTTCTATGGGAGATAGACCAGGAGTCCTCACACCTGACTGCAGGGTGTTCAGCTTCTCTGAACAGATGAACTGACAGCGTTTCCTTCTCTTTGCCTTCTTTTCATTTCCACAACAGCTGCTGGTGTAGCCAACAAGTGCAAGGAGGGTTAAGCAAGATCTACTTCCCTGGATGTTCTCAGGGCTCTTTAAGTGTAGATAGAGAATGAAGCTTGGGTCACAGCAACACTGGAATTGGTTGAGCCTTTGGGAGATTGCTTCAAAGGTCACGAGCGCTCCTGATGGCAGGGGATAGAAAAATACCAAAACAGAACTGGTTTTGTCCATTTTAATGACTTCTGAAAGCTTTCAATGAGCACAAGAATTCCTGTAACTAAGAAGCAAGA
Source organism: Ceyx erithaca (assembly GCA_027560035.1). Taxonomy (NCBI): domain Eukaryota; kingdom Metazoa; phylum Chordata; class Aves; order Coraciiformes; family Alcedinidae; genus Ceyx; species Ceyx erithaca. The sequence continues at coordinate 2,282 of JANHFW010139477.1, read as the reverse complement.
ATTGCCAAGAAGATAGGACTTCTGTAGAGCCCTTAGTAATGATGGTTTTCTATTCCTTTCCATTCCTCTATTAGCACAGGCATCTGATTATTCTCTTTTATTGCAGAGAAGTCTTCCATTGCCCACTTCATTTTAAACTGCAGCAGGCTGAGCTGCACCTGTAGCAGCACACCCAGAACCAAAACCAGGCAATGGAACAGAACAGCAGGTCAGGATTTGCTTTTGTTGCCTTCTCTTTTGTGTGGATTTCACTTGTAATTGTATTTGAGCTCATCCCCCAGGAGCTGTCTGATGTAGCTCTACAAGGAGCACAATTCTGGCAGATCTCACCTCCTTAGTCAAGTGAAAGACCCAGGACAACTGCCCAAAGGGAATGGACAGTCCATTCCTGGACAGATGATGAGGGCAGCCCCCAGCTGCTGAAACCAGCCTTTCCCCATCACCTTCTGTGCTGTGTCCCAGAAACCTGCTACGCTTTCTCTGGCCACTACTGGAGCTTCTTGGGCTGGTCAGAAGCTGCTGGAAAGCTGCTGATTTCCACCCTGCACATGCTGGTGACCCCTTGTTCACGTGCCAACTCTGCCTGGTACCCAGCTTAGCTCCTCCTCCCCCAGGTGCTTTTTCTCCCCTCTACACCAGTGACACTGTCACAGAGGACACTCTCCTTGCCCCTTGGCCCTTGTCAGCCCTGCTGCACCCACCAAGATTCTCATTTCCTACTCTGGGCATCACTGTAGTATTTCAAGTGACCAGTTGCACTCTGTGTTCCAGTGGAGGCCTGTGGCTCTCAGAGTCTTCTTCCTCTCTGCTGCCCTTGGCCATGACTCTCTGAAGAGCTTCTGTCCCATGAGTGCTTTGACCATCCTGTAACAGGCTGCTCTGCTACCTCTCAGTGCTCCTGTATCCCTCTGGTGTGTTTCCAGCTGAGAACAGATGCCAGGGGCTGGCTCTCAAGAGCTTAATCTACTGCAGTGCTGATCTATCCTGTAGAACTGCTCTCACCTCCTTAGATAATCCAGTTCTGATCTTGTGCCAAAGTTAAAACCTAAACAAGTCCCAATCCAGAGAACACCACAGGTGGGTCCTGCCTCTGAATGGGCTGCTGAAGAACAACCACGTCTGTCCTTCCTTCCTTCTCTATATCATCTTCTCCTTAGCATCCCAAATGGAGGAACAGCAAGTCTCTTTATTTTGGGGGTTTAACATTACTTTACTGGACAGACATTTTCTTTCCCTCTGAACCTCACGTTTTCCCTGAGGATCATAATCCTCTCCACCTGAGAAGAAGTTTCACCACCACTATACTTCTCTCCCTGAACATTTCTGTCCATTGTATTACCCTGGTTTTATCTGGTCCTTCCCGAATACTGAATTCAACAGCAATAATTATTCCTTATCTTTCCATCAAACCACAGCAGTAGCAGTCTTAGTAGTTATTAGCAATTTAAAATCCTTTACTAGCTTGCGACTACCTGGAGAAAAATAATAATTAGTCATCTTGGTTTTCTGTAAGTAACTGGAGTGTAAGTTAACAATGGAAGCAGGCATTAAAAGACAAAAAGGGAAAGAAACACAGACACTCTTGATGGTAAGGCATGGAAATTTAGAGCTGAAAACAAAACTGCCAGGTTATGTATATGATGTTTCAGGACATATAAACTAACCAGGTAGAGCAGCATCTTACTGTTGGTTTCTTGCTGCCTGTAATACTTGAAGAATACTAAGAGGTGAGAGAGGGTCTGTCGTGGGAGGAAGGGTCTTGGGGAGAGCAGAGTACTGTGAAACACTGGCAGTCAAAAAGAGTGAGGCTGTTCCTACAGGGGAGGCTCCAGAACCACAAAGGATCAATCCCATCACCAAGCCATGGTTCCCAGGGAGCAACCCGTCCTCCTGCAGGGAAGAATATAGCATTTCTTTAGAGAGTATACATTGTACATACACTTAACAAAATGCAAGAACAGAATAAAGCAAACAAGAAATAAGTCACTTAAAGTGGCCAAACAGTTCCATCTGGGGACTGCAGCTATAAGAATAGAATGAGAGAAAGGCAGTCAAGTTGACAAAGGACCTGTTTTTCTCACTCAGAATGAGCAGAAGTTTGCAGTGTCCATGCAGTGCAGGTGTACCAGGGGAATGTTGCTTCTCGCACAAGGCGAGGAAATCCTTCCCGTAAAATACGGGGAACACCTTCCCACAAGAAGTGGCGTAAACCTTTAACTTCTCGCTAGAGCGAGGAAATCCGTCCCGTACAAGACGGGGTACCTCTTCCCAAAAGTGGGGTA
>JANHFW010138589.1:0-12315 GCA_027560035.1 Ceyx erithaca | reverse complement strand
GCAAATCTCTATCTTTTCTGAACTGGGGTGTCCAAAACTGGACACAGTACTCGAGGTGGGGTGTCACCAATGCAGAGCAGAGGGGCAGGAGAACCTCCCTTGCCCTGCTGGCCACATCCCATGCTGTCCAAGGTGCAGTTCATGGAATCTCTCTAGTCTGTCTTGCCATGTGCTGCACGAATACTGATTATTTGATGGTTTTTCCAAATCTGAGGATTGCCTAATTAGGACTATGGAAAAAAATGAAGTTGAGAGGAAAGAAGTAATGGGACAGCTGAAAAGAATCACAGTCATTCCAATAGAGTCTTTAAATAAACAGGCTGTGCTCCATGGCTAAACATGCCCAGTGCTCTCCTGGAGACTCCCTTTTCTGTCTGCACTACACACAGCATTTAGCCAGAGGATTGTTTCCATTTTTTTCCAAAGCACTTGGAGAAATGTGTTCTATCCTAGTGCCACTGGAAATGCACCTAGCTTTGGAACACAACAGAATGACTAGCTCAGTCACACAGCACTAGAAATAGGGGTGTTTCTTATTTTTTTTCCTCTCCTATTTTCTTGAAAGTCTGAATCACTGTGTCACTGTGAAAAAGTTTTAGGGAAGTTCTCGCTAGGTGGATGTTTCCAAGAACAAGTAGCATCATTTCACTGTTAATGCTGCCCATCCAATTCCAAGAGCAGGTCTGTTTTATTGGGAGAGATGAATGATGTTTCTCTACAGGGGAAAGCCAATTATTAGGCAAGTCTGAAACGAGCTCTATAGAGCAATGAGAGATGTTCTTTTCCGTGTGTAGTGTCCTGGATCAGATTGGCCAGCTTGCTGTTTGTTTATTATCAGGGATTTAGAGTTTGTAGTGCATCATGCTCTGTTACTTGTCTGACCCAACTGGTGCAAGATGCTTAGGAAGAATCCCAGAGTCAAACCTGGCACCTGATGTAATCAGCTGAAACCAAGCCAGGGGTTGTGCTCCCCCTGAAGACAGTGGAGGTAGTTTTAAGATCTTCTAACAAGTGATTCAGGCAAGTCTTGCACGTTTGCTGTCTTCTCTGTAATGGCCACAATTGGATCCTGGAGACCTTGCCTGAAAGATTAAGGTGTCTAGAGTTGTTACACACCTGCCTTTTTCTCTGCTCTCATTCAGAGACATTCAGTTGACTTGTTTGAGGCCCCAGCAGCTGAGATGAAGTGTCTGCCTCAGTCAGCCTATGGCAGCAATAGAGCCACTTCTCCTGTTTGTGTCCCAGTCCTGCCTCCTTCACTCCTGGTAAGCAAGCCAAAATTCACTGGTGACATCACCATCAGCTTCTCCCCCTGCTTTACCTGCTTTGTCTCTTCTGTGTTGGGAATGCTGGATTGTTCACAGCTCCTGCTGGCAGTGCCTGGTGCTGGAGACCAGCTCCTTAGTTCTGGTCACACCTCAGCCTTCTGCCATGGAAGGTTGGTTTGCCCTCTGTTCAGAGGGAGGGGTGTCATTGCAGAGTTGTTCTGTCAGTCTGTGCAGCACTTGTTCCCAGTTGTCTACTGGAGTCTGGGAAGTTTGTAGCTGCAGTAGGGAATAGAATCATACAAACACTTAGAGAGCTCCAAGATCATGAAGTCCAACCATTAACCCAGCACTGCCAAGTCCACCACTAAACCACATCCCTCAGCACCACAGCTACCTGCCTTCAACAGCTGCAGGGCTGGGGACTGCCCCACTGCCCTGGGCAGGCAGTTGCAGTGCTTCACAGCCCCTGCAGTGGAGAAATCTTGCCTCATGTCCACTTTAATATTCCTCTTGTCCTATGGCTTGTTAACTGGGAAAAGAGACCAACCCCCACCTGGCTACACCCTCTTTCGTGTAGCCTGAGAACAGTAAGGTCTCCCCTGACATCCTTTTCTCCAGACTAAACCCCAGTTTCCTCAGCTGCTTTTCATAAGGGTTGTGTATATGATGGCTTTGGCTGCAGAACAGAAATAGAGGGATACAGTGGGATTTAGAATTGATTAAGCTATGTTAAAGGATAAGCTTTGGCAAATAGGGAATAAATATCAAAAATTGACTAATAGATAATGTTCTAACTACTTTTTCTGAGCTTTCAAGATAACTTACTCTTCAAATAATTAATTATATATAAAGTATTAGGTTTTTTTCTGTGAAGATGTTTTCTTGGTGAGCTATTTCAGAAAATTCTAATTGGTTATAAAACTTTACATCTGTTATGGCTCTGCTGTTTTTTTGCCAGTGATGTTGCATGCTAATCTCTCAGCACACACTACAGACATGACTATTTCAAACACTTTGTTATGTACTTGTTGTTTTATGCTTTATTTTTTTTTTTGCTTTGTGTTTCTGCTCCAGAAAGATCAGATATTCTGTCTTGGCTTTGCATTGTCTAGGTCAACTGGAGAGTCCTTTATAAGCTGCTATATATACTGATAAAATTCAGGTGAGCCATTTTACCTTGTTTTAATTAAAAAGTCATTGAAAATAAATCTCTGTAGAAATATTTGCAGAAAGAGCAGTTTCACTGCTTCTGTTACACCTCCTAGCTAGGTGTAAGGAAAGACTGTACCCACAATTAAGTGGGTCCATTTTCAACTGTTGATTTCAGAAGGAATTTTGAAACAAATGTTCTAATAGGTAAGGTTCCAACTTTTTATTTAAACTTTTTATAGGTCAACGTGTGTTCTTAGAGCCCTTTCCATTGTATTAATCTGTTATGGAGAAATATGTGTAAACCAGTTTAATGCATGCTCATTAATATATAAAGGTTTTTATTCACTTGCTCCTTTTGTTCTCTTGTTTTCTCACTCTGATTTTAGGCTTCAGACCAAAAGACTATTCCAAGGAAACAGATTACTGATTCAAGAAAAACTCTTCAATCTCTGTCAACTGGAAAGAGACCAGAAAGAGGAATATGTGGAAAGTAAGAAGGAAATACCCAACAAAGGAAAATAGGGTTTGAAGAGAAACTAAGATGGTCTGAGTCTCACAAATGTATTTGAAGTGTGCTTAGTTAAGGTGAACTTAAAGCTGAAGTCTTGGGAGTGAAGAAGGCTCAGGGTCATGGATAGATTAGGTATGATTTACAACTTCTGAAATTATAACCCCAAATCTTGGTGTATAAACACTATATACTTTTCAAAACTTCACAACAAATAAGATGGGCTGAGCAAACTGGATCTGTAAGTGGCACTGCATTTGACACCTCCTTTCTCATACTGAAATAATGTTCATAATTCTGGTTTTGGGCTATTCCTGTGTAATGGCTATTTGCTTTTATTCTATGTACAATAGAAGTGTAATTAGACCTGGGTGATCAAACCATCTTTTAAAAAAGCACACAAACCCCAACAATGTTTACATGGTTTAAATTAAATTCTTGTCATCTTTTTCAGTTAGAAATCCAGATAAGAAACAGCTTTATTGTAAAGGGGCAGACCCCTGTATTTGAACAGCTTCACCCATCCAGGGGAATGGTCATGTCTTCAGCAGCCAACTGTCTTGAAATAAGTGCTTCCACTTGACATGTTAACTCAGAAACCCCTGAAATAGTCAACATATTCAAGTTAGAAGCTTAAACCTACATGGTTTGCATATTCTCAGTGAAAACATGTATGTAAATGCAGGAGGACTTTGGGAATCAGGAGTAGGAGGACTTTGGGAATCAGGAGTAGAATGTTTTCTGACTCTGAGGTTATTCCATGTATTTTGTGTTCCCAGAGCTGATGAGAGAACTAAATGGGTTCTGAGGTTTTATGCTCCTGTTCAGAACACAGGATATAATGTAAGTAATTAATGCCAATATTATGCAAGTATAATGTAAGTAATGCACATCTCAGAATTGCTACCTTGGGATCAGAGCATGTCTCTGAATGTGAACATAGATGGCCCAGCTTCATATCACTGCACAGTGTGCTCCCTGCTTGTTTGCAGGGCTCTCCCCTAATGTGAACCTAAAGGAAAACTGCATAAAATACTCATTTCTTTAGGAATCCACATTCCCTGTAAGTCTCCAGGCTTAATACAAACCATTCCATGATTTTTAACATGTCTGTGTCATTGCTAAACCATCATAACATACACTTAATATGGGTTACAAACATAACTATTGTTTTCCTCTCTGTAATAGAGCTTTGTTGGCCTGCTTTTAATATTTTCCAGAAGGCCAGCATGTTTTGTATGAAAGCAAAGCTGAAATCATAAGGATCTGATCTTTTTTACAGTTAACTCAGCTGCTAAAACCTGGAGTTTGCATATATATTGTGTAAGGTTAAGAGGGGGCTGTGCATTTCTGTGTGTGGCCCTGTGGAGAAGGGAAGAGCAGGGGGGCATGGCTGACACCCCAGCTTGCCCACCTGGACTCCATACTGATGCCTCCTTTAGCCTCTGTCAGCCTGCACCTGTCTCTTCTTTCCCTCTCTCTTTTCCTTCCCACTCTCCCACACTCCTATATTTTTTTTTTCCAAACAGCTTGATTTTCCCTTAACAATTCATTTATTCAGCTACAAAATTTTCTCTTCATAATCCATAAAATTTCAATGTTTAATGTTTCTTTTTTTGTTGCTGTAATACACCAGAGTATAGGGAATGCTCAGTGATTAGTCTTAGTGGCCCAACATACAAAAGCTTTGTTTCTTAACATGTTTAAGGTAAAAACCACTTCTTGACATCTTCTTGCCTTTTAACAATGAAGCTGCTCATCATCTTTGCACTTTTACAACATTTACTCACTGTAATTAAGTATTTTGCTTACTGAAAATGCCTTGTTCAGGACAGTAGAGGGTAAATGCAATTTTGAGTCCCTCCACATAGTTCTCTTGATATTCAAGAGCTAAGTTACCTGTGGATTTTTGAGTGCAGTGCTCTGCCTTAGGACTTTTCCCAGTGCAGTTGTAATGTGACTTTAGAATACCAACATAAAAGATGAAAATCATCATTACAGCTGTTTCTTAATATGTTTGGAAGCCTTGCAGTTTGGCAGTGAAGTGTGTGCTGGCCAAAATAGAGCTAATTGTATCCTTATTTTCCTAGGTGTTAATTAAAGCTGAAAATGATCTTAGGACATATTGCAAGGGAAACATAATTGACTTGGCCATGAAACAGTAGTGTGGAAGCTTTGTAATTGCATATTTTATCTTTTCCAAACATGTTATATGATTTTTTGCAGTTCAAATACTTATTAAATTGGGCATCAGGCTTATTTTGATGGCTTGCCTGTGATACATCTACATTGAAGTTCCTCTTTTCACTTGCATTCCAAATTCTAAATTTATCTGGGTGATATGTATCTGGCTGATATGTTAATGCTGGTTTATGATGGTAACTCTTGGAACTCATTCTAAATTGAATGTCAATCACTAATAAGCTAAAAATCTCTAAACTGGCAGTTTATTTTAAGACTGATTCCTTAGGAGCTTAAATTCAGGTGCTGTGGCTTGTGCTGTATTACAAATGAGAATGTGTTTCAGGTGAGAGGGCATCTTTAGTCCAAAAGTAAGTGTAAAATGGATATAACTATATTGGACAACTTATACTGTTATGATAATATTATCAGAATAAACTAATGAAATCACTTTAAATTAAACTGGCATTAAAACCTCCCAAACTGCCATGAATCTCACTTAGTCCCCCCATATGCTGGCAGGTGCAGTGGAAGAGATTTTGACAAGGACTGGCCACACAGTGATGAAGCACATGAACAACTCTGGTAAATACACTTGAGAGCAACACTTTGTCTGTTCTTCCAGACCTAATACCCCAAATTCCTTTCTTTTAGAGGAGGAAAAAAATAATCCTTTCACTTGGCTTTGTCAGGTGAAGCAGAACTGTGCAGCCTCGTTGTGTGTTACTTGGCTTTGTAGAGAATTTCCTTTCCCATTGTGTTAAAGATATGAAAAGAGTGGCACGTGTGTCCTGTTTGAAGTGATCTAAAGCCCACGTGGTCCCAGGGTTGGTTTGCAAGTCTTCTCAGAAACACACACACACAAACTGTGCTAAAAGGATGATGCTGATGATGCTGAGACAGATCCAGGAGTTGTCAGCCTTTGCCACTGCCTAAGCAAAACCCTTTCTGAACACAATCTTGGATTCCTTGTCTACAGCTTCTGTAAGATGGTTGAATCATTAATCTTGAAGCACAGGAAAATTTAAAGGTATTATTAGTGTTCATTAGGTATTTTAATCCACTTGAATTTTTCTGTTTCTCTGCAAACATACCAGCTTAGAAGTTTTCACAATGTCTTGATTTGCATCTCACTCCTCTTTGGAACAAATGACTTTAAAATAAAAAATGAAAAGGGAGAAGAGAGTCAGATTCAGTGCTCCACATTTAAAAGACCTAAATGAGAAGCCCAGAATTCACCCTAGATGTTCCTGAGCACTAGCTTAGGCAGGTGTTTTATTAATTAAAATGACAGTAGATGTTTCAGATTGAGGGTGGAGAGACTTTCTGGTGGATGAGTGGACAGACTCACAACTTGTGTCTCATCAGTCCCTTCCCCACCTCATTCCCTGTGAAGCTTTGGCATCTTGTAGTAATTTCCAGTGTTGCCATACATTTTAAACCCTGAAAGCCCAACTCAAATATGTTATTTATCAATGTGCAACTTCCTTGGGTGTGAAATTAATAAATGAATTCACATTTGCTACAATATTCTCTCATTCCACATGGAATATTCTGTGGAAATATGGGAGAACCTTTAAAAGCAGCTTCCCCTGTTGGCTGATTTTAGTGCCCCTTGTGTGTATCAGGCAAGCCTGTTCACCTGCCTCCAGCCAGGCTGCTTTTCCTTCCCTCTGGGACATCTCTGCCCTGTGGCCATTTCTAGAGTGGGATGTACTGAGTCTGGTTCCTTTAGGTCTCTATTATGAAAATTTAACAAATTAAGCTCAGTAATTTCTAAAATAAAATAACTAAAATGAAATATCTGTAACAACATTAATGATTACAATTCTAAGTTAATGGAAGCACAAAAAAGGGAAAAAACAGATAAATTATTAAAGTTCTACCTTAACACAGTCATAGGAGCACTCTCAGCTCCACCAGCTGGGAAAGGTCATGGAGAACAGGGGAGATGCCTGAGGACTGAAGGAAAGCCAGTGTCACCTGAGCCTTCAAAAGGGGCAAGAGGGAAGACCCTGGTAATTACAGGCCAGTCTGCCTCACCTCAAATGTGGGAAATGTGGGAAGTTCCACCTCAACATGAGGGAAAAATCTCTTCCCAGTGAGGGTGGCAGAGCCTGGCAGGGGCTGCCCAGGGAGGTTGTGGAGTGTCCTGCTCTGGAGACATTCCAGCCCCCCCTGGATCTGTTCCTGGGTGGGCTGCCCTGGGTGTTCCTGCTCTGGCAGGGGATTGGACTCATTCCCCAGAGGTCCTTTTGAGTCCCCACCATTCCCTGAGTCTGTAACAAGTGTACCTCATTGCCTACATTGCCCTATAGTAGGAGAGCCAGCACATTTTCTGACCAAGCATTCTCTAATCAGTGTTATGCCATAGGCATCAGAGTCAGAAAATCTAATGAAAAAATTCTCTATGCACATTCCATCTGTAATAGGGTCCCATCTGAGGAGAGCTTCCCAGCAACACTTTATTTTGCATCTGTATCACCATGATTCTGTAGAACTTAATAAGTATTTCCTTGTTGTTGAGAGAAAAAAAATGTCCTTTTATTTATGAGGAAACAATTCTCAAGTAGGCTGAGAAAGATGTCAGTTCTCATCTGCTCTGGGGAAAAAAAAGTGCAAAAGGCAAACCAGGGCTCATTCTGGGACAAGGCTGTTAGTGGTAGTTAATTAACACCTTAGTGTTTAATGGTTCTGGCCTGGTAAGTCTGTCACTGTTTTGTCCTTTCATTCCCACTCCAACTCTGTGTGCTGTGTTCCAGGAAAGCCAGTGGGTTGTGTTTGGTTTGGGGTTGGTTGGTTGGTTTTGTTTGTTGTTAGTTTTTTTTTTAATCTTTTTTCCTTCAGAATTAAAAAAGTATGTTTAGAAAGTAATCAGAATTACTAATCTGTACAGCTCTAAAATTTTCTAGGTTAAAGTTTCCCAGAGTCTTATCCCTCCTTAATGAAAATGCACCACTGGTGCAGTGAGGTGCTGGTGCAGCACAGGACCAGTGCCAATTCACTGCAGTGCAAGCAAGCTGAGGGACTACAACTGCATTTTCCTCATTTTAAGAGCACAACTTGACCTTAAAATCATTAGTACTTCAAATTAATGTCATTAAGTTACCTCCAGTGGGTTTTGTAAATATCAGCATTTGAAGGGAATGCCAAAACAATTTACTTTGATTAGAATATCTGGTTCCTGTCAGATATTCTAATCTAATTCTAACCACATACATGATCCTTTCATGTACTTGGGGTTTGAATTCTTGGGAAAAAAACCCCAAGGTTTTGTTATTTTGAGATTTGATAGAGCTTTGGGCTTCATTCAGGAGGCTGTAGCTGCATTGGAAGATACAGGTTAGTGGTGCTGGTTTCCAGCTGCTGACTCCTGAGGCTGCAATGCATGTTTTTGTTCTTTCTGGGCATTTTCCTCATGTCACTGCCATATCCTCGTATTTCTAGCACTCCAAAACTTCTGATATTCCTACTTTTTCCTTTCAGAGAGATTTCTCTTTGTGACATTTTAATGCCACAACTGGAGCAATAACAAATTCTGTGAGATGCAAGCAGATGCAGGAGAACTTGTGTTCCTGGCCATGTTTCCTGGGTGGTTAGATGTAAGTCCCAGAGAACTGTCTGAGGGTTTGACTGAGAAGTAGGAAATGCTCATTATGGAAGTGAACAAAAGGAATTGGGTTTTCTGCTGAATGCTTCAGTGGCTTAAAATTCCTTTGACAGAATAAGAATGACTGCTTTAAATGCAAGGAATGAGGAACATCACATTGTCTCACAGTAGTTATGAAACCAGCTGCCTTAACAGAAGCTTTCAGACTCTTGCTACTGAGGCTGATTTGGAGAAAATTCTTGGAATTTGACTGCATATCTAAAACTGACTTGCTGGTGAGTCACTCCTTCACAAAGAAAAGTGCCCTGTAAATTTATCAGAACCTCAAATTCCAATGGCATCTTGTGGAAGCTGGAAAAATAGCAGAATAGGGCTGCACAAAACATTCATAAAATGAATTGGTGTGTGACAAGTTTTGCTATTGCCATCTGAACCTGTCAAAAGTTACAGTTAGGATAAAGTTCATCTGTTTTGGGGTAAGGACTTGAGGAAATGCCTTCCAGAGGCAACAGTGGAACAAGGAAGAATTAAAAGAGTATTTGGAAGGAGAGAGAAGAGATATTGTGGATATTATTTGTAATTATAACAAAAAAATTAGTTTGCACAGGTTGCTGCTTAAACTCGTGGGTGGGAGGGACTGAGTGTTGGTGTGGGACCATTCCTCCTTTGGTGAACACTTGTGGCTCCTCAAAACTCCTGCAGTCCAGGGCAGTGTTGTGCACTGATGGTAATTTCATCTACTGCAGGGCACTGCCTGTGAGGTAGCTGAAAAAGCTGACAGCTGGTTTTAGATGTGCAGAAGTAATTCTGCTTTCTTTTCCCTTGCAGGTGCACACAAGTGTTGACACCAGAGGCCGGGCAGCCTTGGTGAGTTTGCCCAGCTCAAACACCTTCAGAGGCTCTAGCAGACCCATGGCAGATGTTCTTGTTTGAGCATGTGCACATTCTTCTGGTATTTCTTCTACTAAAGGTTTGCTTTCACATTGCTGCATTTCTGGTTTGCCTTCTGTGGTGTCTCCACTCAGCTTTGCTTCTAAGTTATAAGAGAACAAATCAGTGACTTCTATTCTTTAGATGCCTGTAAGTAGAAGTACTGGAAGTCAAAAGAATGAGGCAGGCAAACTAAATATTTAAGTACAATAGTTTCAGAGGGTAAATATAATAGTTTTCTCCTTTTTTTTCTTTTGGAAACGTATGTATTTGACTGCAGTTATTTCTCTTAATGGTCCCTTCATTTTCCAAGCTGAAGACCTACCATTTTCATGTGTTACACCCTTCTGCCTTCTGCTGAGAAGGAAAGGAGAACCATATGTTCTGCTTTACTGCTAAATCCCAGGGCTTGTCTGTGTGTGTAAGGAGTGTGTAGATCAGCCATGACAAAATGACTGCCTCTGACTGAGCTCCAGCCACTGCTAAAGAGATCAGCAAGCTGTGGGAGTGAGGTAAAGAACTGTCTGGGAATTTCATGCTGCTTTGGACACAACCTAGATTCTCTACCTTTAATTTTTTTTTGGTTCTAATGCTTCCTCTGAGCAGTTTCCTTCAGAAAACCAAGCTGGTGATTTAAAAGATGCTGAAGGGGACAGTGGAATCCTTGCAAGCTAAACATCATGTTTTTAAAATGCTGCTGCTGCACTGAGATAGTTGTTTGAATCACAGGATGGTGGGGGCTGGGAGGGAGCTCTGGAGATCATGGAGCCCAACCCCCTGCCAGAGCAGGGGCACCCAGGGCAGCCCCCACAGGGACAGAGCCAGGTGGCTCTTAACTCAGTAATACATATCACAAGAAAAGATAGTTTTACATATATTAAATTTTTTTAGCCTATACAATTTGTTTGCTATGTTCCATAGACTCTAATCAAACAGTGGTTTTGATCTATATCTTGTAAATTCTTTGCTGTTTAGATTCTTCCAGCTCTGTCTAGGAGCTTTTACTACACAGAAAAAGTTGCCCATTCTAGTCAGACCAGCAACCTTCTCTTGTCAGAATCCCCTTTTCAAGTGTCTAAAAGCAAAGAACCAATGGGTATAAAACTGGAACTAATATGTAATGATACTTCCATTTTACTTTCCTAGCTTCCTACATTCTGCAGCCAAAGGATTTTCTGAACAAAAGGTGGCACTTTGATTAAAGTGTTGAAGGTTTTGTCTTTGAACATAACTACTACATATAGCAGTAAGTTCTACAATTTAAGATCCTTTTCCCTCTTGTACCTGCAGTCTGCTACTTTCATTTGATGCTCCTTAGTCCTTGCCATTGAACTCATCATGATTCTACAGACTTCTTTGCTCTATACTCACCTCTTTTCCTGGTGAAAAGTCCTGGTGTCTGATAAATCAAATGGTGTTTGGAATATCCACTTGCAAGATAACTGGTAAGTAATTGGGAAATAAGTAGGTTGCTTTGGTGGTTTGATCTAGCAAGGAGAAACAAGGAAAAATAAATGTGTTCCTTGAATACCTTTAAGCAGAGGGATTTTTTTTTTCTTTTTCTTTTTCTTTTTTTACATGTGTAACTCCTGAAAACAGAGGAATTGAGGAATATTCTGAACTACTGCAATGCATGTTCCACAAGCTATGCAGAGGTAACTTTAGAAGAGGAAACCACTCCTAATGCTACTGGCCTGGTTCCAGAAAAGAAAGGATCACAGAGTGTGTGAAAGCAAGAAGAGTTGTGAAAACTTTGTTTTTCTGAGCCTTGTGAAATGCATTCCTGTGTCTGTGGAAAGGGATGCTTTCCCATTAAACATTTGATTACAGTTTCTGGGATTATACAGTATTGCAAAGCTTTTAGTGAACACTAGAACCACCAGTGTTTCACATGAGTGTTTTTGCTCTTTTGACTCATCTCAGTAAATGCAGTACAGAAGTTTTTATTGTTTATCTATGAGCTGTTCTTATTGTGACATGAAAAAAGGACATGGTCTTTGTTGCAAATGAAAGGGCTTTGATGCAGATTTAAATGGATCTTCATCTTTAGGCTAAAGATGCAGACTCAAATGTAGGGTTTAGAAGTGCTATGGGCATTTTCAGCCAAAAAATGTAAGCTTGTATAATAAAGTTAAAGCAAATGTTGAGCATATAATCAAATCAACTGCCTGCATACTTAAACTCCTTCAGTCTTGTTACAGCAAATGCCTAACCATCAAGCCTTTGTGTTCAGGAGGTTGGCACGTGTGCCATGCTCAGGGAACTACTGCTCTGCACTGCTTCATGTTGGTGATGCAGACTTTGATGGCTGTATGCCTCTTCATTCTAGCCCAGTCACAACTCCTTGGTAGGTGGGCTGTCAGACCAGAGGGCATTGGCTGCAAGCTCTCTGAAATGTAGATTTCTGGTGACATGAGCACTGAAAGCTGATCTGTGTGCTGGTGTGACCCTCAGCACTGATGGTGGGACAACAGTGCAGTGTCTCATTTCTCTGGCATTCACTGACAGAAGGGTCCTTATTGCTTTTTTTTTGCCTGACCTCATTTCAATGAGGCAATGGGTGCAAGCTGGAGCACAAGAGGTTTAGGATCAACACAAGAAAGAACTTTTTCCCAGTGAGGGTGCCAGAGCTCTGGAACAGGCTGCCCAGGGGGGTTGTGGAGTCT
>JANHFW010138431.1:0-12325 GCA_027560035.1 Ceyx erithaca | reverse complement strand
GAAGTCATGTTTTTATTTCTTCTCTTTATCTTCATGCTTGAGCATTTTCAGAATTCTAAAGTAACAGGTATGTCAAATTGCAATATAGTGTACTTACAAAGATACAAATGAAAATTCATTGTTTTCATTAAGGTCACTTGGAATATAGATTATTATTATTGTTCCTTTTTAAATAATATGAAAATCTACTTTATAAATCATAGTTGTGACTAAGAAAATATGTAGGATACAAGCAAAAGAACAAATGAGTAATCAGACAGATTCCAACACTACTGAAATTAGTCTTAAAACCAGGAATCTAGGACAAACTAAGTCTTCAGCCTCTAAAAGAAAATACTCTTATTAAATCTGAATGTGTTATATCTTCAAGAATTCCCATTTTCTTTATAATAAGATTTGAAAAATTTTGCCTAATAATTTATGAATTAAGAACTGTGAAAGTCATTTATAATGAATGCCCATGCACTACATTAATGGAAGTCACCATGCAAGGTACTGAAACCCTATCTTCAAAGCTGGCTAGCTCATTCCACCTGATGTTTTCATTTGGAAGTACAGAAGAAACATAAATGTGTTCATACAAAATAAGCACTGCAGACAGAAAATATCTGGCACAAGTGAAGACCTGTAGCACAGAAACTGTCTCAAGAAATATAATTTGTCACTAATACCCAGAGTATATGAAAAATGATAAAGCATAACAAAAATAAGAATGTTTCTTTGCATACAAAGTCTGTACTGTGATGGACTTTACCATTGACAGTGTCCAATTTTAAAATGTACAGTTTTGTTTAAACTATATTGAAATAAGACTGGAACATATAGAAATATGTTCCACTTCCTATTCCAAATTATCTGTGGCCAATAGAGAAGGAAATTGCAGATGGATGTGGGATTGGACTGAATTCTTGATTCTGATCCTACTCAACTGTAGTCTAACTCCTCTACTCAAGATGATTATTGTCTTTTTATCTATCTACCCACAGAATAAATACCAAAAAAAAAAAAGGGAGTCAGATTTTTGTAACCATAGATGGGATACACACAGACACAAAGGCTCACTTAGGTAGACTAGCTCTCCCTTTTGAGTCTTCTGAAACTGCCAACATTTCTCCACTGACTATAAGAAAAATTAGGTGCTTGCTTCAGAAGCACTATTTTGCTGCATATTCAAATCTTAGATGAAAGAGAAGTTCTCAGACAGAAGACGTCATCTACAATTAAAATTTTAAAATTTTACAGACCACCTGATCAGGATAAGGAAACTGATAAGGTCTTCTACAAGCAGCTGGGGGTAGCTTTGAAATCACAGGCTCCGGTTGTCATGAGAGACTTTAATTACCCTGATATTTGTTTGGAAAGTTGTACATCCACAGATGCTCAGTCCAGGAGGTTCCTCCAGAGCATTGATGATAACTTCCTAAAGCAGGTGTTGGAGTAGTCGACAAGGAGAGCAGCGATACTGGACCTTGTATCAAAAGAGGGACTGGTTGAAGATATGAAGGTTTGAGGCAACCCTGGCTGTAGTGACAATGAGATGGTGGAGTTTAGAATTACAGGCAGTAGGCACAGGGCCACAAGAAGGATTGCTACCCTGGACATCAGAAAAGCCAACCTTGGCCTCCTCAGGGAAATTTCACAAGAGCAAGTGTAGAGTCCTTCATCTGTGGAGGAACAACCCCATGTATCAGTACAGGCTGGGGGCTGATCTGTTGGAGAGCAGCTCTGGAGAGAGAGACCTGGGGGACCTGGTGGACAGGGGGATTACCAACAATGTGCCCTTGTGGCCAGAAAGACCAATGGCATCCTGGGATGCATTAGGAGGAGTGTGGTCAGCAGGTCAAGGGAGGTTTTCCTACCTCTCTAGTCTGCATTTGGGAGGCCCCCATTTGGAATACTGTGCCCAGTTTTGGGCACCCCAGTTCAGAAAAGACAGATAACTTCTGGAGAGAGTCCAGTGCAGGGCTACCAAGATGTTTAGGGGAATGGAGCATCACCCTTATGAGGAGAGGCTGAGAGAAATGGGTCTCTTTAGCCTGGAGAAGAGGAGACTGAGGGGGGACCTCATCAATATCTATCAATATGTTAAGAGTGAGTGTAGGGAGCATGGAGACAGACTTTTCTCAATGTCATCCAATGACAGGATGAGAGACAATAGCAGTAAGTTGGAGCACAAGAGGTTTAAGGTCAACACAAGGAAAAAACTTTTTTCACAGTGAGGGTGACAGAGCTCTGGAATGGACTCCTCAGGGAGGTTGTGGAGTCTCCTTCTCTGGAGACACTCAAGACCTGCCTGGATCTGTTCCTAGGTGACTTAGTCTGTGTGATCCTGCTCATGCAGGGGGGTTGGACTAGATGATCTTCTAGGTCCCTTCCAACCCCAAATATTCTGTGATTCTGTGGTTCTGTGAAAATGAAATTAAAAATGAAATTAAAATTAAAACATTTTTTATATAGACAAATTTTCAGACCATTCACCAATTCTCTGTTGTATAGTTTTCCAGTCTTTGATAAAGAAAATTAAATTAAACACCAGAGCAATCCAGCTGTAGTTGTATCAAAAGTTATAAAATGAAGAATTATATTTTATATTATGTATCATTACAATTATTCTGTAAAATTATTTAATTGCTATAGTGCTTACCTTTGGCCTAATGACACAGAAATTAGTATCATTGGTGTAAACATGAGACCAACAAGCATACAGAAAAAATGAAAACGTTTCAAAGTTTCTGGACATTTATTCTGGTTATGCAATGAAAATGTGGAAGAAAAGGGAGAGAAAGAGAGGCAAATTCTCCTTTTAAATGACTTTGATAACTTTACTACTTCACATGATCTTGATAGAGGATACAGTGTTCTACATATCTGAAGTATCTTGTACAGCTGGGATTTGATACGGATTCCTATGTTTCATCTGCACTAAAATTATATTGAGTTCTATTGATTAACAACATAGCTAAACAGTTGGTGGCATTTCAAAAAAGTAGAAAAGTTAATAAATTACTTGCATATTAATAAAAACTTGCTGAGGGTGCACTCTATCCCTTCATCCAGGTCATTGATTGATATATTGAATAGTATTGGACAACTTATTAAAACAAAATAATTTTAGCAATATGAATAGATTATGCATATATACATATGTATTTACATGAACAGTTTAGTCAATCTAATCTCTAAAGAAATTTGGGATTGTAAGCGCAGTTTATATTGTGGTTTTTTTTCAAATGATAATAATTAATTTTTAAAGAGTGAAAATCTGTCACCTCATTCTGTTCTGCTTCTTTTATAGAGGTAGAATCTGTTAGGAAATAGTTCTTTTTCAGTATTTGAGTAAGAATGTATACTGACTAGTTGCATTGGAGAGAACATTTTGTATCTCAGTATTTACAGTTTCCTTAGAGCTGCTGCAGCAGCTTGAGACAGTTTAAACTTACAAAATTCTTCTGCTTCTAAATCTTAGTGGAAAATAAAAAGGGAGGAGCTGATGATGTCAGAGAAACCATAGAAGAGGGGTGTCAAGGGGTAGCAATTCCCTTTTTTTAAAAAAACAAACAAACAACCTTTTCTTTTTTCCCCTGCCTGTGGGGGCGGGGCCAGGCCACTCGGGGCCAGGTGGGTCAGCCTGGACATGCATGCAGACAGAAACAGAAGAGGAGTGGTTTTTGGGAAGCTGTCTCTCTACTTTTCGACGTGAAACTGGGAGAAGGAATTTGCCTTTGTCTGAGCCCGTTCTCATCTTTCCAGACTGGATTTTCTCCAACCAACTATTCATCACCACAATTTCCCGGAGCACCTCTGCCAGCTGCGTATTTTGTGGGTTCATCTGACACTTCGATCCCCTGGGACCCTGTTCATCTTAACACCAGAGGGGGAATTTTCTTTCAGATCACTCCCATTGTTTTTTCTTTCCCCCACCCTGCCCACTCCCTGTTCAACGGTGTTTTCTGGTGGCCCCTGATGGTTGTCGCAGGGAAGGGTGGCCATCTGTGTCTATTATATATTCTGCGTTTTCAAAGTTTACTGATTATACATTTTGTTGTTTGGTTTTGCATTCTATACAAATCTCTCTCTCTCTTTCCCTATATATGTTGTTTAATAAATTCTTGTGTCCTTATAAGCCCCTGGTCTCACATTTTATAAAATGTAAGATAATACCTGTCCAAACTAGGACAAGGGGATAAGTTACTGAGCATGCAAACTCTAACTCAGGATGTTATTTGCCAAATAACAGCATGCTTTGCAAAAAAAGAGTTCCAAAGAGTGGTTTAAAATGCTACTGAAAAAGCTTCCTCTCACAGGAATCACACTGTCTCTATGTTTATCATCTGTACTGTGTACTGTATTTCTTGTATGTATTTTTTTATATGAGAAGTATTAAGTTCTGCTTACATCAAAGTTAGCTCTTTTTTGAGTCCTTTTTCCTCTGTATCTGATTTGTTATTATTTTTGTGACACCTTGATGAGAACCTTCAGCCCCTGGGAATGCAGTGTAATTTCTGTCTAATTAAAGATCATTGTAACATGTAATTGTAACATAAAGTTATAAAACCTTGCTGCAACACAGCTATGCACAGCATGTGAGCTGAATTGTTCCAAGAGACTCTGCAGGCAAGAAATTTGCCTAAACTACATCACTTACAGTCTCTTAATCTGAAAGCAGTTCTGCCTGAACAGATGTTTTAATGTCTTGGTATTAAACTCAGACACAAATGAAATTTGCACTTGGAATTTACCTTTATGGTGGAAATGAGAGTATAAAGTAAAAAAAAAAAAACAATAAAAAAAACCCCACAACAATAACAAACCAAAAAAAAAAACCCACAAGCAAGCAAACAAAAAAAACAGGAAAAACACAGACCCCCCCCCAATTTAAAACCAAAACCAAACAAAACCAAATAAGAAAACAAAAATGACAAACAAAACAAAAAAACAAACCTCCACATTTCAAACTATAAGGAATTTCTTAATTTCTTGATGCCTGATTAACAGCATGTTTCTTCTGGGATTCTTCCTGTGCTGTAGTCCAGCTGCAGGAAAGACCCATTCGGAAAGGTTATAGCTCCCTCTCATGTTATTTTTTTGTACTTCATTGCGAAAGAATGAGCAGTGTGTACCTTCACGATTTAACACCTTACATTTGAAACTAAGCACAGGAACCCACTGTCTATGTCCACGTATTCCACTAAGCACCAAATCCTTCTGTCTCCACAGTAGGAGTCTGGGCTCTTCTAGGCTGAAACCCTCACCATTTGTCATCTGTGAAGATGTTCATAAATAAAAGAGGGTCTTACAGGAAAAAATCACCACTGAAACAATAGGAGTAAATTTTGAACAGACTGCAGAAATATTCAAGCAAGCTCCATCCTTGAATAAATTCTGAAACCAGACAGGGTCTGTCTACCTCAGAAGGCCCTCCTATGGATGAAGGGTTGGGCTTAACCTCAGAGGTGCCTTCAAACTAAAGTTATTTTGAAATTCTGTGTTTCCAATTGAAATTCCTCCAAGTACAACTAAATGCAGTACTGTCAGGTACAAATGTGGAAAATTCATGAGTCAGACCTCCCCCGAAATTTAAGGCATTTAAACAGAAGAAAAAAAAAATTACTGCAACTAATTTTTAGTTCCAGATTTCATCTCCTATTTTCATAAAATATTGTATGATGACAACATGATTTTATACCAAAAAATCATTCAATCAGAAAAATTCATTGCCAAATAGGGTCACAAGAAAATCAGTGGAATTGTTTCAACAGAACTAAGTAGATATTAATGAAACTCTTGAGGATGTACATTGATAAGGTCTCTGAAAAGGCAGATTGAGCAAATCCCAAACCCTGGTTAATATGGTATGAGGCTTTTTAATGTCGGAATAACAGTTGTAAAGAAACAGTCATTGCTCTAATTCAGAGACTAAGATAAAATGGAATTTTGCTTATAAAGGTTCCTTAGACATAAGCCAAATAAGCGAAGGTTCAAATCCTATCTAAGTGTATCTCCCAGACACCCTTGCTTCCTTTGCATTTCAAAGTGCATAGGTTGCGTTCCCAGTGGCAGAAGGTTACTTTAATCTAAAAGAGTCAATCATTGTCTTCTCCTCCATGAAAACTTTTTACTGTAGAACTATTACCCATGGAATCTACATGTAGTTCCAATAATTTCCATTCAGTTCAGTTACTTTTATTTTCAGTTACTTTTATTTAGTTCATTTCTGGGGTTTATTCTATATTCCTCATACTGAAACACATGTCCTTTTGTAGAATAAAATAGTTATATATTTTAAAAACTGGATATTCTGTTTAAAGTATGAAAAAATGTGACTCTGAGGAAAAATATTTCGTTTTGAATATTTTCTAAAAATGTACAAAGTTGTCAGGATTTTTTTTGTTTGTGGGTCGTTTTTTTTTAGTTTGTGTGTGTTGGAGTTTGTTTGTGTGGTGTATTTTGTTTATTTTTTAATCTTATTGGCTTGTTACCAGTGGATTTAAGATTATATATTCAAAATATGATATTACATCCATTTTCTTTCACAAATTTTGTGTGATGAACTCTAAATACAGAGTTTTTTTCATATTTGTTTGATTCCTTAATATATAAACAACTTCCAATCATAAACAGAGGATATAATAAACCCAGGCATTCCTTACAAAACCCGGATCAATGGGCTGCATGTGCACGAAGAGGGAAATAAATGCTACAAAGAGTGTATAGTTGCCTCTGTCATTACAAAGCAAGGCAGTAATTTTTCAAAATAATAATAAAAATGCTCTCTCAAGGCATTTCTAAAAGTCACAATATTTCTGCTTAAACCTGCCCTCTTGATTGCTACAGTGAAAGATACATTTCCAGGCCTACTAGAGTATCAAACACTACTACCATGAGATTTCTGGTACTTACAGCAGGTAATCACAGGTTGAACACCATGCCTAGGAGAGATCACAGGTATCCTGAGATACCTGATAACAGTTTATGAAATTTCTGGGCAGTTGAAGGAAGGGTGAACAAAATTCTATCAGTGTACATAAACAATTACTGTCACAGTCTGTGACCAGTGCTAAGGCAAACTTTTGTGTTAGTGAGTGTACAAAAGGGTATGAACCTTTCTACTTGCAAGGACTTAATTTTCCCATCTATAGCACAAGCCATTCTTGGTACTTCATTACACTAAGTGGCTAAAACTAGCATCCCCTGGCTGTGATTTGCCAACAAAGGCATGGTTATGAACATCTAATGTTATTTTATTTCATTCCCACTTTCTACTTTGATAATTCAGAGAAGCTCAAGTGCTTGTCCACCTTCTACATTAAGCAAGCAGTGCTGTGACATGTTGGCAATGGATACTCTTTATGGAAATTGAAATTCCCTCATATTTTCTGGTCAGGGAATGAGAAATGACAAAAAAAACCAAACACTTTAAAAGCAAACATTTCAGAAGAGAAAGTATACAAAGCCTATGTAAGTTTCTTTCTGAAAATTGAGTTTTATTACTCACTTCTACCAGAAAAATCAGTCTGAATATATTTTACAGTATTTTATAAACAAGAAAACAGTTCAGAAAAACAGAAACAATATTCGGGGATACAAAACACATTTCAGCATTTACAGTTACTTTTCTAATTAGCAATATTTAATAATAATGAAATAATAATGGTCTGCTTGGACCTCTTTCTGAATTCCTTAATTATTTCTCAGAACACACTTTAATGCAATGAAGTTTTTATAAATGCACAATTAATTTTAGAGAATTTTAATGAATTACAATGAAGGTATAGGTTTCACCTGGTTTATATCTCTACTGTTAAAAATAATAATTAAAAAAAATAAAGAAATTACTCAAATGAAGACTGTATTACAGATTTTTAATTCTCTATTGGTTTTTGTGCACACATTATCTCAAATGGAGATAATACTTTTTAAAAAGAGTCTGAATAGTTGGTACAGTATTGAGTGGAATAAGCATCAAAGAACAGAAACATACAGATAAAACTGCTGTGGTCTTCTTATCTGCTCTCAACCCCAGGATACATAAAAATGAAGCCTCAAAACTTCTAAAACTCCTTTCTTTTCCTTTTCCTTTTTTTTTTTTTTCCACTTTCCCTATTCTTTGATATTTACATTCATAAAGGAACTTCAAACTCAGATTCTCCCACAGAAACCCAGAAAAAGATGTACTTGCTTTGCTGAATATAGCTTGGGTTCTGCACTCTTTTGTAAGGAAACAAGTTAGAGAAATCTTGTTGCATCTTTGGTCCACAGCTTGGAATGTGGAACAGCAGAGAAGTATAACTGAAGGGAATATATTACAGAATCACAGAATCACAGAAATTAGGGGCTGGAAGGGACCTAGAAGATCATCTAGTCCAACCCCCCTGCCTGAGCAGGATCACCTAGACCAAGGGAGAGGGGTACAATTGGTAATTCCTTACATCATTTGCGTCATGATTTTATACAATGGACAATATTTGTTTGTTGATATTAATGCATTCATAATGTTAGAAAACATACTTCTTGTAAACCAATTATAGACTCCCATTTAATGTCATTGTGCGATAATCTGCTTCAGGATCCTGTGTACATACACAGAACGGGAAATATATATCTGAAAAAAATGCATTAGGTTTTTTTTTTCCTTTTGTAATTACTAGAGTATATTAAAATAAAATTACCTTCATTGTTGCAATTTAGCAAAAAACAACCATGTGTGATTTTTTTTATTTTTTTTTTTACACCACAAGGAGGTGCAATTGATCTCTTTTTTTTTCTTTTTGCCTTTGTTGCTGTGGATTTATTTTAATTATTTTATTCTTATTTTATTTGCTCTGCTACACTTTTAATGTCAATTAATTTAGTCTGACATTTCCCATCTGGCCTTAGATTAACACAGTACAGAGTACATATTCCTGTTCTTTTGCTCTTAGCTAACTGTGATCTGTCATTTGAATAATACAACTACAATATTTTCTTATCAATGTTTCAGTTTCTTTGTAAAACTAACATCTCATGTGTTGCTTGTGCTGAAGAAGAAGAAAAATAGATCATGAGAAAATCTCGAAACCATTGTCATGATACTGAGGGGTTTTTTTGTGTATAAAGTGTGGAAGTTTATTATATTGGATAAATAATAATTCAAGGTGAAGTTCAGGAGATAATTCTGCATTTTAAGGAGAGAGTACTAGATCAGAGTGAAGAGTATTTCTGGCTACAGTTCTATTTAAGCTATTGAAAAAATCTGCATTAGTTGTTTTTGATCAGTTGTCATCTGTCTTGCTCTTTGACATAGATAAAAAACACTTCTCATTTGACCTTTGATCAAGTTAGTCAATCAACTGCTAGTTTGATTTAACGAGTTTATGCAGCATTTATGAATAAAAACTATTATTTTAACCCACTAGGCGAAATCAGTCATATTTGTATTTTTCTGTATTTCTGTAATACCTCTTGTATGGCAAGAATAAAAGAAACTTATTTCCTTTCTTTAATTTTGTCTAACATTCATGATTTCACAGAATCACAGAATCATTATGGTTGGAAGGGACCTCCAGGGTCATCAAGTCCAACCTTTGTCCTAGCATTTCTATAACCACTACACCATATCCTCAAGCTCTGCATCTATTAATTCTTTAAACACCTCCAGGGATGGTGACTCCACCACCTCCCAGGGCAGCCTGTTCCAGTGCCTAACTACCCTCTCAGTGAAGAATGTCTTCCTAATATCCAATCTAAACCTCCACTGATGCAACTTGAGGCCATTTCCCCTCTTCCTAGCATTACTAATTTGAGAGAAGAGACCAACACCAGCCTTGCTACAACCTCCTTTTAGGTAGTTGTAGAGGGCAATAAAGTCCCCTTTCTGTCTTCTCTTCTCTAGACCAAACAAACCCAGTTCCCTCAGCCGCTCTTCATAGGGCATACTTTCCAGCTGGTTAACCAGTTGGTTAAACAGGACTTGCTGTTCATGAATCCATGTTGGCTGGGCCTGATCCCCCCCTATCCCCCTGTTGTCCTGCACTTGCTGTGTGATCACCCTCAAGATGAACTGTTCCATAACCTTTCCCAAGACTGAAAGCAGGCTGACAGGCCTGTAGTTCCCTGGGTCATCCTTCCTGCCCTTTTTACAGATGGGTGTCACATTGGCAAGTCTCCAGTCATCCAGAACCTCCCCAGTTGACCAGGATTGCTGGTATATGATGGAGAGAGGCTTGGCAAGTTCCTCTGACAATTCCCTCAGCACTCTTGGGTGGATCCCATCTGGCCCCATAGACTTGTGGGTTTCCAGTTGGCTTAGAAGGTCATTAACTGCCACTTCCTGTATTAAGAGGGGATTATTCTGGACTCTCTACCTATCTTCCAGTTCAGGGGATTGAATACCATGAGGATAACCAGACTGACTGAGGCAAAGAAGGCATTAAGTACCTCGGCCTTTTCCTCATCCTTGATAACAATGTTCCCGTTTGCATCCAGTAAAGGATGGAGATTCTCCCTGGTTCTTTTTTTGTTGTTCATATATTTGTAAAAACTCTTTTTACTGTTTCTTGCAGCAGTGGCTAGGCTGAGTTCTAGATGAGCTTTCGCCCCCCTAATGTTCTTTCTACATAACCTAACTAAATCCCTGTACTCTTTTTGAGTAGCCTTCCCCTTCTTCCAAAGGTGGTAAACTCTCCTCTTTCTCCTAAGTTGCACCAGAAGCTCCTTATTTTGCCAGGCCGGTCTTTTTCCCTGCCAGTTCGTTTTATGACATATGGGGACAGGCTGCTCCTGGGCCTTTAAGAGTTCCTTTTTAAAAAAAGTCCGGCCTTCCTGGACCCCCTTGCCCTCTAGGACTGTACTCCAAGGGACTTTCTCAACCAGTGTTCTAAACAAGTTGAAATTTGCCCTTTGGAAGTCCATGGTAATAGTCTTGCTGCTCCCCCTCCTTATTTGGGCAAGAATTGTGAACTCTATCATTTCATGGTCGCTAAACCCAAGATGGCTTCCGACCACCACATTACCCACCAGTCCCGCTCTGTTCGTGATTAACAAGTCCAGCAAGGCACCTCCCCTGGTGGGCTCACTTACCAGCTGAGTCATCTTCCACACTGTCTGTTTCCTGTCTGCTATGTTATATTTCTACTAGATGTCTGGCAAGTTGAGATCTCCCAAAAGAACAAAGTCTTGCGATTTTGTGGCTTCTGCTAGTTGTCCATAGAATAATTTTATGGATATGGAAAAAACAAGGCCAAAATGCAATTTGGTCTGCACTTTATCCTGAATTTCTTAACTTTTCCTTTGAAAGACACATCAACAAGACTAATCTGACTGAGACAGTAAAACCTTTGCTCATAAGCTGCCTAAAACAGTGCCATAGATATCAAGTTTTTGTATCTGTTTAGGACACATAACTCAGTTTCCTCTCACACCTCTCTATGTGTTTGGAGTGTGCTGGCTTTCATTGTTTCAGATATCTGTTCTCACAACCAAACATTATTTCTTTTATTTATTCTGTGTCAAAAGGCATGATTACATTGTCTTGTGACTTTTCACTCAGCCTTTCTATATAATGAAGCGATATTCCCCTTTATTCCTTGCATCTGTCATAATTTGCTTATTACTAACCTTCCTAAGGTTAATAGACTCTACCAACACATCCTCCTATGATGGGAATAAATTTATAATATTCTGTTGTTTCCACATTTTATCTTCTTTGTTCTAACACAAAAAAAAAAAAAAAAAAAAGTTGGACGTATTTTTCCTTTTCTTATCCTCAAAAGACTAAAAGTTATTTAAATGAAATGTTTTTATTTATAGTTTTAAGGAATAGATAATGGTTCTGGATATAACAAAAAATTCTGATTTATCTGGCAAAGAACTGAACTCCTAGCCCCTTCCTGGTGTAACATTTTTCTCCTTGTCTCCACTTGATAAGCACCACTCCCAAGATTTCTTTTATGGTTACAATTTATTAATTCTACATTTAAGCAACAATGCCGTATCATCTTTATCAACCACACTTGTTGTAGTACAAATAGATCTGATTTTTCTACTTTATGTCAGTGCAAACCTTAACTACTCCCTTACAGTTGCAGCTGCAAGTGGTCTTTGCAGTGATCACTTTGTCTTACATAGAAAGGTCATTTCAACAACTGTGTTCATCTGCTACCCCAGAATTAAAATAACAGGTCTGCAGAATGCTGAAGATTAATTTCTGCTTGTACTCCATGGCTCAGATTTAAAACAACTGAATCACCACAACAAATCATAACCTCTGCTACTTTCACAGAATCACAGAATCACAGAAATTAGGGGTTGGAAGGGACCTAGAAGATCATCTAGTCCAACCCCCCTG
>JANHFW010137889.1:0-12359 GCA_027560035.1 Ceyx erithaca | reverse complement strand
GGGAAAATACCCAGCTCTGCCCCAGTGCTGCAATAAGAATGCCTGCTTATTAACAGCTCTTGCTATTGGGAATTTATCTCAGAATCCTTACCCAGCCTCCCACCTCATTGAGCTTTCACCATAGCTGTCCACAGCACCAAGACAGGTGAGCAAACCCTTTCAGAAGTTTGCCTTAAACGACTGTGGAATAACGACTGAGGGTGATTTTTTAAAATCAAAATAATGTTAAACTTGCAGCATTGTTGACACTGAAGGAAAGGTATACATCGGAGAAACTTTCAGGAGTAGGGTGCAACTGGTATGCCAGGAATCCATTTCACAGCAGTTCCCTAGGCAACCCTGCTTGCAAGCAGCACGGGGGATGGGGGGGAGGGTGAAAACTCCACGGCCCTGCCCTGTGAGATTGCAACAGAAATGGGAACCTGACGGTCCTGCAGAACTGAGAAGCTGTGTTTGTCCAACAGTCTGTCAGTTTTTGGAAAAAGTGCCATCTTTGAGTGACCTTTGCTAATTCTGTGGTCATTCTAATACCCAAACACACCTCCAGCCCAGAGGCTGCCCACCTCCCAGGTGCCATCACCCCTCACTGAGTTTGCACAGTGAATTCTTCTTCAGATAGATCTTTAAAAGCAAAGCAAGAGAAATTGACACCAATCATAGTAAAGGTATTTATGACTAAAGTCACTCAAGCTCCACCTTGAAGGTAAAAATTATTATCAAATGGTTCGGGTAAGGAGGGATGTTAGGGAAGACATCATCATGGACAAGTCAGAGCAGACATCATCTACTGACCCCTGGGATCAGTCGATGGGCTGAACCTCTCTTCCCCCAGCTTAGGGATGCCTTTGGGTAAGACTTTAAACTTAGAAACATTTGGAGCTGCTCATTTATATACTATATATATATACATACTTTGCTGATAGTGTATTTATCACCGGCAAATGATAAGAACTGGTGTTACAGTCGCTCTCAATAAACTTCACTTTTCATGCTGCTAGTCACTGTTGTTCTTTTATTGGGTGCCATCAGCTCCTGGTTGCGTAGTACTGTGGAATGTGACTAGGCAGGGGGTGCAGGGGGGTTATTAGCAAATCCAGAGCCGTGTTAGCTCAGCCAGGCTGGACTAATAGCATCAAACACCAATTGGACATCACTCAGAATCTAAACCTAGCCGCCCCCAGCCCCCCTGACATCTGAGGACCAGCTAGAACATAAGGGATTTCTTTTCTTCCAAATGACCCTTTCATGTGCCAATAACATGTAACTGTTGTGGGATGGCAGTGAGTATCTCACTAGCACAGTTTACCCTAATACTTACACTTTCAAAATATTTTAAACAACTGATAAACAAAACAAAATCAAAACTAAAAACCACACAGCCAAAACCTTGGGATTAACATTACAACTATACACCAATTTACCCTTCATTTTACTTTTCTACAGTGTTTCACCCCAGATTTTATGTTTTCCAAACCAGAAAGCATTATAGGACTTTGATATTTGGAAGGTACAGAAACTGCACTGTTAAGTGTGTTTTCAAGAAATAAGTATTCTCTCATTTGCAAAAAGAATAAGGATAAACTATTTGTGCCTGAAGTTTGAAAGTATGTAAAAGTTCTAAGAGTCACTATACATATCTAGTTAGCAGAACACACAGGAACATTGATCCACTTGACAAGTGAGAAACTTCTGTGTTTTGGTGAGATTGCCTAGAACCAAGACATATGGAGGACAGGATAGGAGACCAGTGCCTTCCCTTCAGCACTGGTGTGTTTCCAGAGACACACACAACTTGGTGTGTCCTGCTGATTCCATGGACTAGCAGGCAGAGCTGTGTAGGTAAACAAATACTTATCTGGCCACTTCTTCCCCTTCTTATAAGAGACCACAGACCTGATCTTTCCCTGCTCCAGAAGGACAATGTACAGAGCTGTGAAGACAACACATGCTACCTGACAATAGTGTGATTGCAATGCCTTCCTCACTTTCCAATGGTTTTAGTTGCACCGGTCTGTAGGGAAATGCTCAGAAAAATTGTCTTTGACAAGGTTGAGCTCTGCACTGTCAAACTCAAATTACAAAACATTTCTAATGCAGAATCATGGAAGAGGATGCAAAACCAGCTCAGTCCTGTAGGTGTAGGGAAAAAAATGCTTCTATAATGGAAAGGCATCATCAGTATTGTTGTGATAAAGTATTTGTAATTACAACACTACCTTTTCAAAAAGCGTTGGATTAGAGACAGGTCTCTTGCACTGATTATTAAAGTATATTCTTTACAAAGCTCTAAGTGGCTCTGTTCACCAGATGAATAGCCTGAAGCCACATGGTTCAGAGCTTTACTCCCCTGAGACTCATTTTGGACAATAAAAAAAATGAGACAGATGAACACTAAACTATTCTTTGTATGAACCCAGAAGTGGTTTGGCTGATAAGAACACTTTAGGTGAAGTACCTTTCAATTTGAAATAAAGACAGAGATGTAATGTAAAAGATGCAAGGTAAAAGTTACGAAAGTCAGAAGCAGTATTTGCTACCAGAGCACTTTAAACTAACAAAATCTTCCTAAATAGAATGTTGGATTCATCACATATCTCCTCATTTGAGACAGCTCCCTTGTCAGGTAAGTTGACAGTGGGTTGGCATTGTCACCTCAGCCAACCCAGACAATGTCAAGCTATGGACTGCCCTCTCTCCCTTGCTGCTTACAAGGAGCAGCATTGTCTTTATTCAAGCATACAGTAATACATTTATCCAGTATTTACTGACCAGCACTTCCTTCTTTTCTTGAATGAGAGCACCTGAACTCAGGGAGGGTATGCTCTTTGCAGCCACTTGCACATCTGGCATGTAGCTTTGCTGGTAGGGAGAGACTGTCAGGGAGCAAGGCAAGTAACTCAAGTGGTACCACCTAGACATAGGAAAGATCCTGGGCAGCAGAGCAGGGAACAGTGAACCAGAAGTTCACCTTCTGGTGTCTGCTCCAAAGGGAATTTGAGGCCAGTGTATAGTAATAAGATAGGAAAATTTGCTTTGGATGTGATTCAGGGTCTTGCTAGCATGCATTTAGTGATCTCTTTTCAAAGCACTCTGCGCTTGTGGATGGCACCAAGCTGACCTGCTCTCAGAGAAGACTCAAATACTCCTGGGAGACCTTTTGGGGGAGAGAGAAATTAAGAACAACATTCATCCTTTGAAACCTAAATCTATCTGTGGCTTCTGCACAGTACATTTCAAATATCCCCATCAAATTAGTCCATTAGATATGATCCTATTAATTGGATCAGCCTGTGGCTTACTCAGAATTTTCTGTGGTTTTAGTATTTTATCACCAAATATAGTTCTGGGTAATTCAAACCTCACAACACCAAGGAAAAATTGCCCATAATTAACAACTTCAAATATAAGCAGCTTTTGTCATACAAATGCCAGTAAGAGCTTACATCATTCTCCGCTCCATTTTACTTTTTTATTTTCTGGTTTACATCTGCATTTCTCTGTATTCAACTGACACAAGCTTGCATTCATTTGAATTGCTCCTCTGCAGACACCACAAACAAGCTCTAGCAGGAAGCTTTAATCTGTAACCAAAAATTTTCAGCAATCATACCCCTAAGCATTAACTTTGGTCATTAAAGCCACATATCTGATAAATTAGTAGAAGGTATTATAACGGAATATCACTTTGCAACAGGGAGAATTTCCACCTTCTGCAGTCACCGGTGGACTATGAAAGCCAGTATAACATGACACATGATGTTGCAGTATCCTCGGGCTAGAAGAGTAAGTAATATGAATAAATTAAAAGTAAATGGGAAAAAAATAAAATGGTCAATAAAAAGCTAATAAATTCTAAAAATATATACATACACATTCATTAATTAAAATCTCTATCGAACAGCAAAGATGAATTTTGCTGTAGTAAAATCATATAGCTTTGGAAACTGTCCTTCAGCAATTCAACCAGAACTTGGCATGTTTCCATTTCCACTTAAACTCTCTGGTTATGTCTGCAGCATCATCAGACACAAATTAAAAACAGGATGAAGAGATTCAAAGAAAATAAATACTAGCATCTAGCTTTCATCCTATTCTTTTCATTCACAAGTCACAAATTCATTTATCCAAGAGAGTGGATTTTTGCTTTTGCAAGCATGAATTGTATTCATGGAACATAGCATGGCTAGCAAGAGAAGTCAGTCCAGCAAGGGAGCCCAAGCCACAGGAGAACATGATCATTTGAGGAAATTCATAGCTCTTGCTCCAAAACACCACTGCTGTACAGCCTAAGAGAATAAAATGGCAAAACTCAGCAGTGCACTCTATACACTCACACAAACCCTACAGCCTTGAAGCAGCACAAGTCAGTACTCATTCTGCTAGAAGCTGTACAGGCATCCAATAAAGATGGAAATCTCTGCCCAAGGCTTCCCTTTGGATAGCTAACACTACAGAAATAGTGAAGGCACTGCTATCTATAAATATGGAAAGCATGAAAGTTACTGAATGTAACCGATCTCAGATAAACCACATCTTACTGTCAAGTATCAACTCATCCGTGCCTTTGGAAGAAGGAAGAAAGCCAAACGTGAGGCACAGGACAGTTGTACAATGAGCTCTTTTACAAAAGGAACCTGTGGTGGGACAGCTATTGCATGTTCTTGGTTCTGCATCACTGACTATTTCTAAGTATCATCCCTAAGGCCCCAGAGTTTGCCTTGGCTGATGACAACTAGGTTAGCGACTAATTAAATATATGGACATCCATAAATCCATGGGTCCTGATGGGATGCACCTACACATGCTGAGGAGCTGGTGGAGGTCATTGCTAGGCCACTCTCATGTTTGGTAAGTCGTGGGAAACAGGAGAGATGCCTGAGCACTGGAGGAAAGCAAATGTCACTTCAGTCTTCAAAAAGGGTAAGAAGATGGACCCAGATAACTAGTCTCACCTCCATCCCTGGAAAGGTGATGGAACAACTCATCCTCAGCACTGTCTCTAAGCTTATCAAGGATAAGAGGGTTTATGAGGACATAACCAGGAGGATAGATGATGGTAGAGCAGTGGACGTGTTTTATTTTGATTTCAGTAAAGCATTTGACACCATACCCCACAGCATCCTCACAGATAGACTGAGCAAGTGTGGTCTGGAAGATGGGGGAGTGAGGTGGATTGTGAACTGGTTGAAGGCTAGAAGTCAGAGAGTTGTGGTCAATGGGACAGAGTCTGGTTGGGGGCCTGTATCTAGTGGAGTCCCTCAAAGGTCGGTACTGGGTCCAGTATTATTCAATATATTCATCAATGACCTGGATGAGGGGGTAGAGAGCACCCTCAGCAAGTTTGCTGATGACACCAAGCTGGGAGGAGTGTCTGACACAGCAGCAGGCTGTGCTGCCATCCAGAGACCTGGACAGACTGGAGAGCTGGGCAGGGAGAAATTCAATGAATTGTAACAAGGACAAGTATAGAGTCTTGCATCTGGGTAAGAACCACCCCAGGTACCAGTATAGACCAGTACAGGACTGCCTTTTGGAAAGCAGCGTCAGGGGGAAAGGGACCTGGGGATTCTGGTAGACAGCAGAGTGACCATGAGCCATCAATGTGTCAAATGGCTTCCTGGGGTGTATTAGAAGGGGTGTGGTTAGTAGGTCAAGAGAGGTTCTCTGCCTCTACTGTGCCCTTGTGAGGCTGCATCTGGAATATTGTGTCCAGTTCAGGGCTCCTGAGTTCAAGAAAGACAGGGAACTGCTTGGAAGAGTCCAGTGTAGAGCCACAAAGATGATGAAGGCAGTGGAGCATCTCCCTTATGAGGAAAGGCTGAGGGAGCTGGTTCTCTTTAGCTTGGAGGAGACTGAGGGGGACCTAATTTATGTTTATCAATATGTAAAGGGTGAGTGTCAGGAGGATGGAGCCTGGGTAATGATAGGAGAAGGGGCAACAGGTGCAGGCTAGAACATAGGAGGTTCCATGTAAACCTAATGTGAAAGTTTTTCACAGTGAGGGTAACAAAGCCTGGAACAGGCTGCCCAGAGAGGTTGTGGAGTCTCCTTCTATGGAGACGTTAAAAACTCACTTGGACTTGGTGCTATGTGACCTAAACTAAGTGATCCAGCTCTGGCAGGGGGGTTGGGCTAGATGATCTTTCAAGGTCCCTTCCAATCCCTAACCTTCTGTGATTCTGTGACCATAAAACCTCTGTCATTGAAGTTCTTTTCCAAGAAAAGTGACCTTGAACTGGTAACTCTCCTTCACCAGGCCATCCTTCAAATATGACATAATTTTTACTGTATACAGATCACACATGTCCCAGTGAAGATTTTGGTGTGCTACTAGTGGGAGGCCAAAGGCACTCACCTTGATGATCACCTCAGCATCCAGTAGCTACAAAGATCAGCCTCTGAACAAAGAACAGACTTCAGCAGCTGCTTTGAGGCTAAGAAGAGTGCCAAGACCCCAGACCCAAGCATCAGCATTGTACAATGCCTCCTCTTTTATCTTTTATAAATTTACCTTTCAGGAATGAAATCTCCAAAGTGACTATTGTCTTGCTGGTGACACACAGCTGGGGGAAACAGAGAATTTACAGTGATTAGAATAGATCATATTATGGACTAATAAGACCAATGATGCAGTGAAGCAAGGAATGAAATATAATGAGGCCTAGAAAAAAACCCAACAAAACAGATGTTATATTCCAGCCTAAACAGCAGTGTAGAAGTACACAGCAAATGCAGTCTAAAACAACTTACATGACATTTAGTACCATTAGAAAGGAAATCCAGAAAAGATCTCACAGCTCTTACATGCTTCATAATGAAGAGTAAGAAGCAATGGAACAACATAAGGCAAGTTAAGATGTACTTTTGAAACACCTGTTCAAAAGGCATAAGGAACCTTTCAATCTCAGGAGCACTTGTTGCCACACTGAAAAATGTGAGACACTGCTAAACAGACTTTGAGAAGATTCAAACCCAATCCTGAAAGATTTCATTTATACCAGGTTATCTGGGCAAAATGAAACCTACATTTACATTAAATCTTACTAAAGCCTGTAGGAGCTCATCACCTTTAGGCACGTGACAGACAAGCGCACTAGGGAAGACGTCTCTCGCTATGAAAAGGTGTAGCAGGGAATGTAACCAGCCTTGAGGAAAACAGGAGTGAGAAGCCTAGAGTTTGAAGTTGATCCTGAAAAAGCCTTGGAGGTCTGTTACCTGTGTCTGAACCATCACGGAGAAAATGAAAATCAACTGGGATAATCACGTGTTTCAATTGAACATGTTTAGCATTACAAAAATCAATTAGATTGCCACGTTATGTTTCCATCTCACTTTGGTTCACTATGTATTTTTTGCTGTTATGTTCAGGATAAGAGACAGAACTGCAACATACAGAAAGTGAGGAGATTATGTAAGATTTTAAACTATTATCAGAAATAACAATTTTTTTCTAAACTATATATTTTTTTTTCCACCACCCATTTTTAGGTGCGGGAAAAAGCCCTCTGTATGTAAAACATCATAAAATATTCCCTCAAACAAAGTAACCTATTATCTGTATTCCTGACTAGTTTCTTAATTGAGCTCAGAAGTAAAATTATCATTCAGATGTTAGCACTTTTGCTGTTCAAGCCCTAATCTATTTTGAAAGCTTATATAAATTCCATAAATACTTGAATTGAATATAATCTGCATTTGCTTAGTGATTTTAATTAAGAATTAAGTTGCTGTTCCACTAAAATGTGTGAATGTTTAAAGCCAGTGGAGTAACAGAATAATGGCAGGGTACTTCAGATTCTGTATAATTATTAATACATTTTCCAGTGTGTTAAGATTAGTGCTATAGTTGAACTGCTACACTGCTACTTAAAAAGAACAACTGAGAAACTACAAAAAGTTTTGAAAACATAATTTAAAACTGCTGTGACAGAGGTAGAGAAAGGGTTTGCTCATTC
Organism: Ceyx erithaca; assembly: GCA_027560035.1. Classification (NCBI taxonomy): domain Eukaryota; kingdom Metazoa; phylum Chordata; class Aves; order Coraciiformes; family Alcedinidae; genus Ceyx; species Ceyx erithaca. The sequence continues at coordinate 4,404 of JANHFW010137889.1, read as the reverse complement.
CCCCCCCCATTTTTATTTCTACTTTAAATTCAGTTTCTCCAGACCTTCTTTCCACAGGCAGAACTCTGAGCCTGTAACTTTGAGCTCATTGGATTTCTTCTGGAGCTGACAAAGGAGCCTTAAAGAGATTTATAAGGCTTTAGGAAGAAAAAGCCACTATGATGACTTCACACTATTATTTTAAAACAAGCAAATGACAATATTTATTGAAGACAAATATTTATTCCTTGAATGAGGGTATGATACCTGAATCCTACAAATGGACTCCCCTGGTACTAATTAAATCCAAGAAGACCAAAGGGTAGCCCATCCACCTCAAGAACATGTCCCCAGCAAATGGAACCCATGCTGAGGATACCCAGTTTCAGAGCATCCTCCTCAACTCTAACATAGCACAGCTGGAGAAGAAGCCTCAAATATGTCTGAGAAGTAAAAAATACATAAAAGATGAATAGCAACAATTTAGATGCCTAAAGTCCAGGAATCAGAACAAAATCATTGAAGATATTTAATTAGAAAACTAGTGATTAAAGTAGATTGCAGTTTTTTTACAGTAGTTTGTGACTGAACTAATGTAATTAACTGTTGGACAGAAATGGGGACAACACATTGGTTACAGATCTTGGAAAGAAGTAATTAGAAAACAGTGATCAGCAAAGGTTATAGATCACAGAATCAACTGCACGTCTATTTGTTGCTTAGTCCATGTCACGAAGGCAACCACAAAACAGACAGCAGCAGCTACACAAAATGTGGATTTAATGTAACCAAAATTATTCTGCACTCCTTTCAACAAAATTTAATTACAAATTCATGCATCAGTTGGGAATTTACTACTACACGACTAATTCCTAAGCTTCAAGGAATAGTTTTTCTAGAAAGATGAACCAAAATGTGCACACACTCATAAAAGGAACACCTCCCATACAAGGGTACCTGAAGGGGGTCTCTCCAAGGGGGTGAGGGCTCACTCAAGGATATATCCTGTGGTCCCTCAGAGACAATAAATGGTGCCTCATGGCAATTGCCAGCACCTCACTGCATTTAACTAGTGCCCCAGGGCTGAGACCCTTAGCCTGCCTTTGCCATGGGTTTGCCCCCACCTGCTCTGGCAGCAGCATTGGACCAGATGATCTATCCAGGTCCCTTCCAACCCCGAACATTCTGTGATAATCAGAATGACTACAGTGCAGGTAATAACCACATCACTTGCATTTTCATCCCATGGAAGTTGGCCCTGGAATGAAACTAAGCATGTGTTAAGCGGTGGGTTCCCTGCCACCAACTGGGTACAGCAAACACATCAAGGCCACAGAAATTCTACACAGTTTCAGCTTTGTCCTCTGTAATTTTCCTTCTTACCACATTTTGCACAGGGAACTAGACAGATGAAAGCATTACCTTTCTATCTGTCCCTCAGACACTTCTCTCCAGTTAGCATTCCTGACTGCTATCCAATATATCACTCATCATAATTTTAGTTCAGTCAACCAGTTCCTCCCCAAATGAAGGTTAATGATGATTTCTGTTACTGTTACTATGTGCTTTGCATAAGAAAGGGAACAGATTTCTGAAATAACATGGGACAACATTCTTTTCCTGAAATACTTTAGAGCAGAAGACATCCCTTCTTCACCAGTGAGGTTCAGCTAAACAGCCCAATTCATAAGGTCAGGAGTCATCTTCTTCCCCTGACACAAGTAGCCTGTGGCCAACAGAGAAGTGGCCCAAATGTCTTTAGTCTAGGTACTTTTTTTAATGGTGCAAGAAATTGTCCCTTGGAAAAGAAGGAGCTAAATCTACTGGTAGTATTTTTAATTTCTGCATTGCCAGGGTTGATTTCTCCCTTCCCCTAGACCAGATACTTAGCCCAATATCTCGGCCCAGTAAGAGCAAGCACAGGGCAGATCTAAAAACTTAATCCTCAACAGCACCAAAGTTGACAGGGCAGGAAATGTAGTCCAGCACCCCTATACAACTACTTTATAGGAGCAAAGGTGTTTTATTCAAAATAGGAGAAAGAGCCTGGGCTAATCAGGATGTCAGACATATCTTAGCTTATCACCAAGCTCAAACATTCACTTCTTCATACAGTTTTTTTCCTGGACCCCACTGAGACACTTGTCAGAGTGGGAAAAGTCTCCACATGCTGCTTGCCCTGGAGATTTTGCCACATCGTTTTTTCTTGGCATCACAAACATGACCTGTGCTGGTCTCAAGAGGGTCCAGATTCATCAGGATATCATCCCTCCAGTAGACCAGCAGATGTGAGGCAGGCCAGGAGAGAGCTCTTCACAGCTCCATCCAGCAAAGCCCTGCCCCTGCTCAGGCCTGAGCATGCAAACCATGTCACCTCTGCCAGTAGGCTCACCCACGTGCCCAAGTCCTGCAACAAGGACAGCCTGTGCACTCAACAGCCTGGTGCTACAGCCAAGGTGCAGGCAGCTGCAACCCTGCAAACTTAAAGCTTTGAGCTTTAGTTCAAACAGGAATTAATTCAGTGAAGCCCATAAAGATTCTTCTTGGCTTTAGAATCTTTTAAAGTAAGCACAAATCAATAGCATTTTGTCTTGACAACAGACTTTATACTTACTTTATGTTAGCATGAATGACTGCCAAGAGGGAAGAGAGATGAACTCAGGTCCATTAGCCATACTTCATTTTTTCATTATCTTCCCAGAAGTCATTGCCTACTCTGTTCTGATGCATCTTTGCAGTCCTCATCCAGGTCATTGAAAGCCCCACTATAGCCCTAGGACACCTACAGCTTTTAATCCTGGGTGACAGCAATAGAGGCAGCAAAAAGAGAGCTGAACCTCCAAACACCATTACTGGGAAGAACAAATTCCATGTTAGATGGCTTTTATTTCTTCACATGACATGCACTGCCCAGGCTGCAGAGTATCATGCTGATTCTGAAGATATGCAAAATGCAGGGAGTGGCCTTTCTCTCAGCAGGAGATATTTGAGTCAAATTTAAGACAACTGTTTAAGAATTATCAAGCGCACTTACCCAAACAGTTCATAGTCACAAGTATCATTCTGGCACTAATTAAAAGTTACTGAGACATTTCTACTAAAATAAGCATGCTTATTTCTATCCCTTCAGGTGGAACTCACCAAAATAATTGGCCAGTGATCAGAGAGGGGTGAAGAAACACATACCAGGGCCTCTGTTTAGGCACTTCCTCTGCAAAATGCTTATTTAATGATTTAAAACTATAAGGCTACACTTTGTGCTGTTAACTCGAAGACCACTACCTGACACAGAAAAAGTGTAGCTTTTAGTTACATATATATATCACTAATATATTGAACACTTTTTTTGTAATTACAGTTGTCAAATAAATGTCATATGAGGGTTTTCTCCATTAATGCACAGTTCCAAAGCTATTTTCCTTTAAAATTATTGAGACCTTATAACTTGAGTTTCTTCTGGGAAATACTGTTACTGCAAGTTCAGTACCAATATAACATTTAAAACATCTGGAAATAAAATTTTTGTGGGGAAGCCAAAACACTGCAGTCCCTAATGACCTGTGTCACAGGACTAATAACTGTCCAGCTGCAGCATCTAGCAAAGTTTTGAACATTGCCAATTTGGGAATTAAAAATTCTCCTAAACTCATTACGGCCAAGACTTAGGATGAACACAAAAATGAGCATGTTTCCATTAAATCTGCCTTTGCTTTTCATATGACTTGCTCATATAAAACTCTGCTATGTTTTAATATTGCTGAAATACCTTTACATGAAATGCATATAATTGTGATAAATGCAATTTTAAAAAGCATCACAGTATTAATCTACTTTTCCCAATTTTCAAATAGGCAGACACATAGTAACTATTCCACAGCACATGCCAGTCAAACACAGTGTTTGAATAACCAAATTCCAACACTTTGAAAAGGCATCACCCCAGCCTCTACATCTGCAGCCAGTCCAAAATACTGTTTATTTAAAGGTTTTCCACAATTTCAGAACAACATTGCATACTGTGTAGGAAATAGGATCAGGGAAAGGACAGGTACTGGGGAAAAGGACTGGCTCCACAAGACACCTACCATGGCATAACAAATGCTGTATGCTTCACAGGGCCATTGGTGCAAAAAAATAATTAAGAGCGGCCATAACAGCCATAGGACATAGTAGCTGCCTAATGATTGCCTTTTACATCTGGATTTACTGGTGGTGTAAATGCCCACTTCGTTATAAGTCTCGCAGAACTTACAGTCTGTAATCAAACATCTGAGTGGAAATTCCATTTTTTGTAATATTAAGAGCAGGAAGGAGAAGGTTATTCCCCATGGCTAAGAACCAGCAACTGAAAAGAATCACAGAATCACAGAATCACAGAATCACAGAAATTAGGGGTTGGAAGGGACCTAGAAGATCATCTAGTCC
>JANHFW010137368.1:0-12391 GCA_027560035.1 Ceyx erithaca | reverse complement strand
GAACCTCCTGGACTGTTTCCTGTCTGCTGTGTTATATTTCCAGCAGATGTCTGGCAAGTTGAGATCTCCCACAAGAAAAAGATCTTGCAATTTTGTGGCTTCTGCCAGTTGTCTATAGAATAACTCAACCTCTTCATCCTGGTTGGGTGGTCTATAACAGACCCCCAGCAGGACACCTACCTTCCTCAACTTTACCCATAAACATTCAACTGGTCCATCACACTTATTAACTTCCATGCATTCAAAACACTCTCTCGAGTGAGGTTCTCCTCCCCCTCTACTCTGCACTGGTGAGACAAAAGGTTCCACCTCAACATGAGGAAGAACTTCTTTACAGTAAGGGTCACAGAGCACTGGTATGGGCTTCCCAGGGGGGTTGTGTATTCTCCTTCTCTGGGAATTTCTAGACTCGCCTGGATGCGTTCCTCTGTGACCTGTGTTAGATTATATGTTAGATTACAGGATTCTGCCTGGCAGGGGGGTTGAACTCGAATATCTCCAAGGTCCCTTTCAACCCCAAATATTCTGTGATACTGTTATGTCTGTAACAGAGAACCACGCCACCACCCTTTCTATCTTGTCTATTCTGCTTATAGAGCTTATAGCCATCCATTGCAGAACACCACACGAGAGTCATCCCACCATGTTTCTGTAATGGTGACTACGTCACAGCAGTCACACTTCACAATGGCTTCTAGCTCCTCCTGTTTGTTGCCCATGCTATGTGCATTAGTGTAGATACACTTGTGTCGGGCTAATGACTTCTTGCCCAACAATGGCCTTCCACCCTTTTGCTCAACTTTGGCAGGTCCAGTTTTATCCCCTTTCCCCCTTGGACCTAGTTTAAAGGCCTCTCAATGAGCCCAGCCAGCTCATATGCAATGATTCTTTTCCCCCTTGGAGACAGATGAACTCCATTTGTTTCCTGCAGAACCTATGCAGCATAAAGCTCCCCATGTTCAAAAAACCCAAAATGCTGTTGGTGGCACCAGCCTCTCAGCCACATATTCATCAGGTGGGTCTTCCTGTCTCTTTCAGTATTCCTCCCTACCACTGAAGGAATGATAGAGAATACCACTTGGGCTCCTGAGCCCTCAGGCGATCTCCTCAGGGCCCTAAAGTCTTTTTTAATTGTTTTGAGACTTCCCACTGTGACATCATTACCAATCTGAATGACCAACAAGGGATAATAATTTGATGGCTGTACCAGACTAGGGAGTTTCCTTGTAATATCTCTGACCCTGGCCCCAGGGAGGCAGAAGACTTCCCTGTGGTGTGGGTCTGGCTGGCATATGGGGCCCTCAGTTCCTCTGAGAAGGGAAGCACTGATTACAATTACCGTCCTTTTCTTCTTTTTAAAACTAGTAACAATGCATGGGGGAGACTGACTAGCCCTGAGTGACTCCTCTGATGGACCTTCATCCCCATCATCATTTTTTTGTCCCTCCAGTTCCAGAGCCCCATATCAGTTATGCAAGGACAACCAAGAAAGGGAAGGGGAGGGAGGCCAGGATGAGGTTTTCCTGCCTCGCCGAGCAGGGACCTGTTTCCATTCCCCCTTGTTTCCTGGGTTTTCTTCATTTACCTGGCAGCAAGAGACTAGGGGAATCATCTCCTAATGAAGCCTACATCTGCTGCCCTGTCCTCAAGTAGAGCTAAAGCAATGAATGGACTATACAGGAGGCAACAATAGTCTAAGATATGGACTCCAATCAGCCTCTTAATTAAGGACTGTACACCAGTGTCTCATAAAAGCAAATAGGTTATTCTCAGCTGTTCTGATTTTTGTTCACATGCATCTTCTCTTTGCTTGCTACATGTATCCAAAGTTGTTGAATCTTTCCATTACCCTAAACTTACAATGGACGAGAACCTCAGTTAAAACTGCAGTGCAATTTGTTTAAAAAGCACCCACGCAGCAAACTGTATTTACCTTTTTTTTTTTTTTTTTTCCTTTTGGGCACTTTTGATCTGTGAAGATGTCAGTGTTTCATTGTTCTTTGTCAGGATAATGGCATAGAATCATGGAATGGTAGGAGTTTGAAGGGACCTCTGGAGATCATTGAGTCCAACCCTTTGACATCTCAGGAACACCCAGAGAAGGCCACAGAGGAACAGATCCAGGTGGGTCTTGAACGTCTACAGACAAGACTCCACAACCTCTCTGTGCAACGTGTCCCAGTGCTCTGTCACTCTCCTGGTGAAGTTTTTCCTCACATTGAGGTGGAACTTCCAGTGTTTTAGCTTGCAACCATCACCTCTTGTCCTATCACAGGACACCACTGAGGGCAACATCCACTTGCCTGGCCTGTTGCCCAGCTCCTGCCTATCACCCTGGCCAGTCTACAGCCAGATTTCCAGGCTTGTACCCACCCACCTGCAAGAGAAGGTTTCAAATACATGTGAAAAACAAAAGACTGAAAACAGAGACTGCATATGTCTTTTGCCGTTTCTCAAATAGTTTCCTATATCTCAAGTGTCAACTTCTAAAATAATAATAAAAAAAATAGAAATAGAGGTTGTTGTGGTTTGCCTTTTAGACATCATTATGCCGGCACGATTCAGATTGTAAGAGCTTTCCTGAATGCTCTTGTGTGTCATGTCAATTACTGCGTGGTGCAGAAGGAAGGCCAGTGAGTATCATTAGAAATGGAGACCAGGTTGTGTATCTGAACAGACTATAGAATCAGATAGAACCAGCGAGATTTTGGACTTGATCTGAAAGGTTTCTTCCAACTAGAACAATTCTATGATTCTATGTTTTTTAACTTAAAAGAAATTGATACATTAATAAACATTGCAGTATCTCCTTTTGATTAAATTGCAGTGAATTATTGCTTACTGCACAGTAGGATGGCTCTCTGTCAAAAGAAGAGGCATAGAATTTGAAACTGTGTCAAGATGAGGGAGTAAAGATATTTCAGGAAGTTGTTTCAAAGGAAAACAACTTCAACAAAAGCTTACAGCAAGGAATTAGGGTTATTCCTTTGTTTCCCTTTATCAAGCTGAGTTAGCAGAGCTGATGGACATATCAAACCCAGAAGACAGACAATCTTAAATTGTACTAGAAAAGGCAATTTTGCAAATGGTGATTTTCCTGGAGTCCTGTTCCACAGGTTTATTTAAGCTGTACAATCCAGTACATGCCATGCATCTCCAAATTATTAGTTCTGTCTTCTGTCAACATGCTCACGTGAGTGCTTCCCACCCAAAGCATGCCATGTATTCAGCTCCTCTGACCCTGTGCTTTTCTCCTCCTACTTTCAATGTCCCCATCAGAAATCATGGATTCAAGTACTATTCTTGGTGGTGGAGTATACATGGGGACCTGCAGCATAGTGGACATAAGTTGCTGTGTGCCTGCTGTTTTTCTGCTTGTCTTTCTGCAGGCTCTGTGAGATGGTTTACCATTGCCTTCCTACCTCTGAAAGAGATGTTAGTTACTGATTTGAGCCATTCCTGGAAGGATTCTGCAGGTAGGCAGGAAACATGGAGCACCCATCAGATAGAGCTGTTTGAGAGGCTGGAACTGTACTAAGCAGACAAATTCTTGTGCCCATCTCTCTGAACAGGTTGACACCAATAAAAAGTGACTTGCTGACTGTGTTATACCAGTAGCAAGATCAATGGAACTTTTCCTAGGGAATTCTTTAAATTCTTCAGCTCCTTACTTCTTCTCTAAGCCCAGCCTCCCTGGTTTTCCAAATAGGAAGTTATCTATAGGCTTCTGTAGTGAAAGTATAGCTAGATAAACCACCTTTTCAAGATGGTAAATAAAGGATGACTTGTTTTAAAGCACAAAGAGGAAAACTCAATACTATAAAATCTCAGCTCTTGTTAAAATATTAACTGTTCACTCACCTTTTCTTATTAGAAAGTAGCTAAACTTGAAAATTAAAGTTAGTTAGTACTCAAACACTTGATACGACATCTTTTTTTTTTCTTCAAAGTGAGATACCTCTATATATATAAATCAACTTTTGTTTCCTTCTTCTATATCTTGTTCCACAAAGCTATTTTATTAATCTCCGCCTGAAGAATAAATCATGTCCAATTGAGTCATGCATAACAAGAGGTTTATATAAGCCTATTGACATAAAATACAGGTTCTTCTATAGGAGAGTGACAAAGCCCCTTTAGCAGTGACACTTTGTCATACCTGTACAAGAAAATTAAAACTGTGTGAAAATTAAAAATTAAAATTAAGGTCTGATCCTGCTCTGGCAGGTCAGTTGGACTAGAAGATCTTTCTAGGTCCCTTCCAACCCCTAACATTCTCTGATTCTATGAAAATCCTTCAAATGCTTCAATGACCTCTGCATCCAAGACTGGCAAAGAAAAAAGCGGTTTTCTGAAACTCATTTACAACTAAGGGAATATAACTAGAAATGTTGTGTAACACTTTCCATCAAAAAATTATTTTCCTGTGAAGTATTTTATTACATTATGTACTGTGTAATCTCCATTACTAGCTGGAAACTAACATTTTATTTTCTCCATCACTTTTTTTTTTGACAGCCTACTGTTGTAAATGATGGTGATAAACTCGCAGAATGTGATGTTTGTGTTTGGTTTTCAGAAGAGGTTTTACACACACACATAGTTTACACATAGAATTTACAGAAAACAGATAATGAGTTGTTATTCTTTTGGCTATGTAGTAACGGATCTTCTGGTCAATTCCTTCACTTTTTAAGCAGTATTTACTATGTAAACTGTAAGGAAAATATCTTTGTGTGTAGGAACATTTGTATAAATATAAGAGACACTTATAAATGATAATAATTCTTACCAGAGAGTTGCTTTCTAATCAGTTACTGCTATGAAATGTTTATTCAGCTTTTCCTTTAACTCTATGAGGGGGCCATTTTTCGTACAAGGTCTCAACTCTACCTTCTGTATTCTCTGGAGTCCAAACCTTCAGAAGTACAGCACACTTAATCTCTGGAAAGACAAGAATATTTTTCTACCTAAAGAACACTAAGCCTAGATTAAAACCTTCGGGGAATGCAAGTAGGCTTCCAAAAAAAGAACCTTTTTTTTTTTTTTTCCCTTCTTCAAGCCCACCCTGAAGACTTTGCCACAAAGAGCCCCATGTTTCTAAGTGGTTTCCTTACAAGGAATCCTCACCCATTCTGCAATAAACTGATGTTCTCTATTTATACACCTGTTAATTAATTTATTTCAATTACTTCTATGCAAGTGATAAAAAAAACCAAAAACAAACAAACAAAAAGAAAACCCAAACAAAAACAAAACAGAATCATGGTGTAATGTCAAGTTTTAATAAGAAAAGTTAGTAAAGACTAATAGAGCTATGCATTTATGTCAGGCATGCAATTGTGCATAATCATATGATTAGGCACAACAGAAGGTTTATTGCCATCAGTTTTAGCTTTTTTAGACATCTATCAGTCTGGATTAAAAATGTTGCTTTCTTCTAATTGGAAATGGTAGAGTCTAAATTTTTTTTTCTAAGGCTTCTTGAATCATCATTAAGAACTTTCTACTGAGACAAAAAGAATGATATGAGAAATTAGCACTTTAATTGTGAATTTATAAGCAACTAAACATCCTCCTCTAAAAATAACTAAAAAAAAAAAGATAAATTATATTTTTTACTGGTGAAGAATGTAGGATAGGACTTCTGATTTTCTCTACTTCTTCACACAACTCTCCCAAGACTTCTAGGCTTTGCATTCTATGAATGTCTTAAATAACATATTGAAGGACTACTAGGGGGTCTATAAAACAAAAAAAAAAGTCTAAGTTAAGGGGGCCCATGCAAGCTGGCTAATATTCAAGCACCATTTCTTTCAGGCTCAAGATCAGTGCATCCCAAAGAGTAGGAAATAAAATAAGAAAGTTAGGAGACCTGCATGGTTGACCAGGGAGATACTGGATAAACTTAAGCAGAAGAAGGAAATATATAAAACATGGAAGGAGGGACAGGACACTTGGGAATAATACAGGGAGGTTGTCAAAGGATGCAGGGATGCAACAAGGAAAGCTAAGGCCTCCCTTGAACTAAAGCTGGAGAGGGAGGTCAAGGACAACAAGAAAAGCTTCTACAAGTATGTTGGAGGCAAAAGGAAGTCTAGAGCCAATGTGGGCCCACTTCTGAATGAAGTGGGTGCCCTGGTGATCGAGGACATAGAGAAGGCTGAGTTATTGAATGCCACCTTTGCCTCAGTCTTTACTACTAAGACCAACTACCATGAGTCCCATGTCTCCAAGACCATAGAGAAATTCTGGAGTGAGGAAGTTCTTTCCTCAGTTGAAGAGGCTTGTGGTAGAGTCCAGTTGAGCTAACTGGACATCCACAAGTCCACAAGCTTTCAAAAACGTTTTTTGTGCATACAATTGGATTTTGCAGCCAGTTTGAAATGTCAGCGCACAATGTATATAGCATCTGTAAATATACCAAATGTGGTGAAGGTGATGTACCTGCCTTTCAAACATACAATCACTAACAATGTACATTAAAATCCTCATACCTGAAGTTTCTTAAACTACTTTATTAGGTAGATCTTTAAGATCCCATAGGGTTACAGAATATATTTTGATATGCAAAGATGAGTTACTATTTTCAGTTAGTGTTGTAAGTAGACAGTATGTACAAGTCCAGACCTTCCTCCATGTTCTTGTCTCCTTGATCTTAATTTCTCCCCCTCAGGTTTTAAACCCTTTATTGCTTTTCAGAAAATAAAAAAGGCACATTTTGATAATTTCCAAAGTAAAGTAATATAAGAAGTCTTAATCCAGCTTTACAAAATTTCCTGATGTTTATATCTGTGTAATTTCATGTTTGTCCACTTTAACCTGTTATAGGATGACTGTCCTTGGTGCAAGTAATTTACACATTCAACAAATTAAGTGAAAAAGCAATAAACAGGTGTTTATCCAAACACAGTCAATGCTAATAATGCTACAACCCATCTGTTCTATAATGCTTATTCATTTATTGTTTTTCTTTATGATTGATCACAAAAAAATGTTTCTTCAGATTTCTCTAGGAAAGCAAAGTCTCCATGAAGCAAGTGAGACTCAGATTTTTATAAGAGAATTAGAGCTTGCATTTCAGATAATTAGGTCTTGCATATTTTTGTTACTTTCAGGTTTTGAGAGATTATTCCAGAATTTTATTCATAGCAAGAAAGCAAAGTAAAATTATTCTTTTGTTTATTTATATTTTACATATTTTACAAAGAACACTGATTATTCTCAGTGTTTATACTGTAGGTATCTATAACAAATTTCAATTCCATTTTTGCTTAGTTTACTAACTCCAGGTTAATTTATTCAATCCTGGAATATTTTATCTAAAGGAATATTCACTTCCAGAATGATTAGTGATGATGGATGTTGCTTGTGAAATACTAAAAGGAACACATAGTCCTGTGTGGTGCAGTCTGACATTCACCTAACATTTTAACACTAAAGTTGAAAATTTAATTTCTGCTGGTTGTACAAATACTTGTGGTTTTTGGGTAAGTCCAAGTCTTGAATGCTTTGTCTGGTTCTGTACTCCCTCTGCCCCTTCACATAGATTCCATACAGACAAACGTTTCACTGACCTTGCCCATCTGTTCAGTCACTGCTGCTGGTATTCCTCATTCAGAGAATTACACAGAATTATTGTTGAGGCTGGAATAGACCTTTGAGATCAGCCTAAGACCTGACACCATGACATCCAGCTAGACCATGTCACTAAGTGCCACATCCATTCTTTCCTGCACACAGTGCTCAAGCTGAGGCCTCACCAGTGCCAGATACAGGGGGAGAATCACATTCCTAGTCCTGCTGGCCACACTATTCCTGATAAAAGCCAAGATCCCATTGGCCTTCCGTGCCACCTGGGCACACTGCTGACTCATCTTCAACTGGTTGTCAACCAGTACTCCCAAGTCCCTCTCAACCAGGTCTCTCTCCAGCTACTCATCCCCCCATCTGTAGCTGCAGGGGGTTATTGTGGCCAAAGTGTAGGACCCGGCACTTGGCCATGTTGAACTTCATCCCATTGGCCTCAGCCCATCAAGCCAGACTGTCCAGGTCCCCCTGCAGGAGGCGTCCAGGAGATCAACAGTCTCACCCAACTTAGTGTCATCTACAAATTTTCTAAGGGTAGACTCGATCCCCTCATCCAGGTCATCAATAAAGATGTTGAATAGAACTGGGCCCAGTACTGAACCCTGAGGGAACACCACTAGTCACCAGACACCAACTGGATGTGGCACCATTCACAACCACTCTCTGTGCCCTGTCATCCAGCCACTTTTTAACCCAGCAAAGTGTGTACCTGTCTAAGCCACGTGCTGTCAGCTTCTCCAGGAGGATGCTGTGTGGACTGTGTCAAAGGCTTTACTGAGGTCTAGGTAGTCACATCCACAGCCTTCTTGTCTCTCTGGCCGGTCACCTAGTCATAGAATGAGATCAGATTTGTTAGGCAGGACCTTCCCTTCCTACATCCATGTTGACTGGGCCTGAGCCCCTGTTTGTCTTGGATGTGCTGCTCAATGGCACTCAGGATGATCTGTTCCATAACCTTGCCAGGCACAAGGGTCAGGTTGACAGGCCTAGAGTTCTCTGGATCATCCTTCTGGCCCTTTTATGGATGGGTGTCACATTGGCCAACCTCCAGTCAGATGGGACCTCTCCAGTTAGCTAGGACTGGTGATTAATGATGGAGAGCATCTTATCTAGCTCTTGTGCCAGCTCCCTAAGGACCCTAGGATGAATCCTATCCAGACCCATAGACTTATGAGGATTGAAGTGGCACAGCAGGTCATTAACTACCTCCTCCTGGATTACAGGAGAGATATTCTGCTCCCCATCCCTGCCTATCAACTCAGGAGCTCAGTTGCCCTAAGGATAATCTATTTTTGTGTTGAAGACTGAGGCAAAGAAGGTGTTAAGTATCTCAGCCTTTTCCTTGTACTCTGTCACTATGCTCCCCTCATCATCCAGTAAGAAATGAATATTTTATCTGGCTGTCTTTTTATTATTAATGTACTTATAGAAGCATTTTTTATTATCCTTAACAGAATGGGCCAACTTAAGTTCTAACTGAGCTTTTGCATCTGTAATTCTTTCTAAATGACCTGACAACATCCTTAAATGCTTCCTGGCTCACTTGCCCCTTTTTCCAAAGGTGATACACTCTTTTTTTTTTTTTTTTTCCCTGAGTTCTTGCAAAAGTTCCTTGTTCAGCGAGGCTGGTTTTCTACCCTGCCGGCTTGTTTTTCAACACACAGGGACAGCTGCTTCTGTGCCTTCAGAATTTCATTCTTGAAGTAAGCCCAGCATTACTGGGCCCCTTTATTTAGGAGAGCTATTTCCCAAGGAATTTTCTGCACCAGTGTCCTGAATAGACCAAAGTCAGCCCTCCGAAAGTCCAAGGTAAAGGTTTTGCATGATGGTCCTCCTGGCTTCACCATATATTGAAAATTCTATCATATCATGGTTGCTGTGGCCCAGGTGACCTCCAACCAGAACAACATCTACCAGCCCTTCCCTATTTGTAACCAGTAGGTATAGTGGGGAACTACCCCTGGTAGGCTCACCCACCAGCTGCAGCAGGAAATTGTCATCCACACATTCCAGAAATCTCCTGGACTGCCCCCTTTCTGCTGTGTTGTACTTCCAGAAGATATCTGGCAAGTTGAAATGCCCCACAAGAAAAGGGCTAGTGAATGTGAGACATCTCCAAGTTGTTGAAAGAATGCCTCATCAGTGTCTTTATCCTGATCAGATGGCCTGTAGCAGACTCCCACCAGGATATCAGCCTCATTGGCCTTCCCCTTTATCCTTATCCATAAACATTCCACATGGGTATGTCCAACATTGAACTCATGAGAATCAAGGCATTCCTTGATATATAACACTACCCCTCCACATCTCTTTCCTTGTCTATCTCTTCTAAAGACCCTGTAGTCATCTATTGTGACATTCCAACCATTCGAATCATCCCACCACATTTCTGTGATAGTATTATATCATGGTTTCCCTGGTGTACAGTAGCTTCTAACTCCTCCTGTTTATTTCCCATGCTATGAACATTGGCATATATGCATTTAATCAGAGGTACAGATATTGCTTCCAATACCGGTATGACCCCCCCAAAGTTTATCTCTATCAGAGCTAGGTTTGTCCCCCTCCCCCTTCAATTCTAGTTTAAAGCCCTCTCAATGAGGGCCACTAACTCTTGTGAGTAAATTCTTTTCCCACATTTAGACAGATGTACCCCATCAGGTCCAGTGACATGTATACCAAGCCATGATCAAAGAACCCAAAGTTCTGTCTGTGGCACCAGCCCTGGAGCCAGGTATTAATCTTTGAGATTCTCCAGTTTCTTCTGTTATTATTTCCTATGCCTGACAACATAGAAGATAATTTGGGCTCCCGAGTCCTGAATTAGTTTCCCCAGTGCACTAAAATAATTTTTGATTCCCCTCAGATTTTTTTGTCACGATTTCCTCACTATTTATCTGAAAAATCAGTAATGGGTAGTAATCAGGGGGGTGTACTAGTCTGGGGATCCTCTTTTTAAAGTCTCTTATCCGGGCACCAGGGAGACAGTAGACTGCCCTATTGTTTGGGTCGGGTTGACAGATAGGGCCCTCCATTCCTCTGAGGAGGGAGTCACCAATGACAAGTACTCTTCATGTTTTCTTGACACAAGAGATTGTCACACGACTAAGACTTCTTGCCTTGGGTCACTCCTCCAACCCAGACAGACGTTCTTCTGTGGTATCACTTGCCTCTCTACCTCCAGAGTCTCATACCTATTCTGCAAAAGTATCTGAGGGGGCTTGTAGTAAGGGAAGGGGAGCACCTGAGACCACAAGCAGGAACCTGCTGCCACCTTCCCTCATCTTGCTTGTTATTGTTATCCCAGAAGGCGGGAAGAATTCTCTCGCTTTCATGTGGCTCCTGGTGTACCTGCCTCAGGGATGGTAGAGTGCGACTCCACCATTCTATCTCCTCTTCTGAGTCTCTTATACTTCTTAACCTCTCAATGTCCTCATGTAATTGAGCCACCATACAAAGCAGATCATCAGCCTGATCACACCTTGTACACGTGTTGTTAACATTGCTACCTAATATATAAAATGTGGCACTCCCTGCAGCCAAAGATCTGGACAGCTGTACACCTCTGCAGCAGCATTGTCTGCGTTGCTGCATCCCTTTTAGAAGGGTAATCCTTTTTGCCCGTGTGGACACCATCTCTACCACTTTATCTGTCCCTACACTGCATCTACACTTTAGTCTCTTTATACAAGTACTACTACTTATGCAAATAGATAATCTAGCACTTGCTCTTTCACTCTGTCACGCACCCTGCCCCATTCTAGCTTTTCAGCGAGAACCTGAAGCCCCTATAGAGGCAACCTGGTTGTTTACCCTATGCTTTGTGGAACTAGTTCCCGCCTTCCCTAAGGCTTCTTAAAGCCCAGGGGGCTGATCAGCAGAGGATGGTGCCCCTCTGTAGATTAGTAGATGGTTTAATTTTACCACGGGTGTGCCAGCTCTGCCCAAGCTTTCTCAGCAGCCTGCCCACAACTGGCAGTCCCAGCATAAGCTAAAAGCCTCACCTGGCTTAAAAAAAAAAAAAAAAAGCCCTCAAAATGTTTTTTTTTGTTGGTCCTTTTGCTACAAATCCCTTCCCCAGTGCAGTCTTACCTGCCCTGAATCTGGTCACTGTAGAAATACCCTGGCGATGGAAGACTTGTCAAGACTCCTGGAGGACACTTTAGCTGGTAGCCTTTCAAATGTAAGCCTACATGATCCTTTTTCTGGTAATTACAATTATTTTTTTCCAATGCACAAATTACCCCTCTCATTAATTTTCTCCTTCCTATTCTGGAATGAAGTCAAAATCAATTTTGTGATGACCGTCTAATCCCTACCCAAAGCTTAATCCAAACTCAGCCTGTCTTGCCATGATGCTGCAGTAGCAGAATTTTTACAACAAAATATTCTAGGACGTCTCTGTTTAAATTCACTGTGTCCATGCTCTCTGCATCATTAGGACAAGTTCGTATACAGAACCATTATGTTTTGTTCTCCAAGGCAGACTTTGCAATGGAAGCAGCAGGATAGAATCCTCCTGTTTTAGTCATTAATACACAAAAACAACTGTAGGTAGCTGAATCAGAAATGGCTAGACAATGGTAGTTTGTTGACTTCACAGAAGAGAGATAGCTTTAAGAAATTGTTTGGAAGAGATACATATAGAGAAGCATAATAGATATATAGATTGCAGCAACAGTAATCTATTATTTTTATCACAGTTCTTAAAACAGGTAATGGAGTCACAGAATCACAGAATCACAGAATCACAGAATCACAGAATCACAGATATTAGGGGCTGGAAGGGACCTAGAAGATC
>JANHFW010136679.1:0-12435 GCA_027560035.1 Ceyx erithaca | reverse complement strand
TCAGGCAGGGGGGTTGGACTAGATGATTTTCTAGGTCCCTTCCAGCCCCTAATATCTGTGATTCTGTGATTCTGTGAAACCTCATACAATTGACCCCAGCCCATTGATACAACATGTCCAGATCCCTCTGCAGAAGCTTCCTACCCTTGAGCAGATAGACCCACACACAATTTGGTGTCATCTGCAAACTTGCCAAGGGTGCTCTCAATCTCATCCAGATCATCAATAAAGATATTAAAGAATATGAAGATCTGTAAATATTATCTAGTTGTAAAACTAGTGTTTATTCTCATGTCATTGGACTGGCACCAGATCTCATTACTCTCAGTCGCTGACAGAAGAAACCGACATTCTAACTGCCCATCACTAAATGAAAACAACATTTCATCTTGAGCTGCAATCATTAGGAGTACCATAATATTAGCTACAGTACTGTAGCACCTCACATTCATGTTTATAAGAAGTTTACACTGTCTAATTTGTTCCATCACACCATTTCCGAGTAAATGTAATGTAAAATTTTATTGTAAAATTACAATATTGTAAACTGTTTTAAAATATCTTACTTGCATCCTTAGCTGAAGTTTACAATGATCACTTAGCTGAAATAGAGAAACACAGAGCTCTAACACAGAGAAAATACCGGAAGCAGATTGCCTTTGGGGGAACACATCCTTGGCCTCCTTATTTGCATAGCAGGAAAAAAAAATTATAATCTGTGATACTCCCTTGTGAAACATAAATTTTCAGACTATATGTCGAACTGATAAAAGTTATACGAACATGCCATTTTCATGTAGTTTATTGCATTTTTATTTACAGAATAAAATGAAATACAAAATCATCTGTTCTCTGTTGGGTAAAAGGTTTATTAGAAATATTGTTGAGGGTTAGACTAGGGAATGTGTCAAAGGGAGAGCATTTGTATATTTCACGTTCTTTATCTTCCAAACTTTCAAATAGCCCTCATTAATATGACTAAAGAGAAGACAGCTTTTACATGTACTTGATTGTACCAAGAGTGATTACAAAAATATGCAGATTCATTATTTTGTTAAATCAGAGGAAAGTCCATAAAATAAACAGATTATGTAAAAATATCTGTATTCTAGAAGGTTGTTTTTAAGTTTTCTTATGAGTGTAAGTTTCTGTCACAGAATTACATTCTGGGAAATTAAAATAACTACAAGTAATAGAAACAAAAATTTAGATGTAAATGCACAAGTAAGGCAGAAGTATAAATGGAGTGATGATACAAATATGCAGAGACTGCACCAGTATTATTTCTGGATTTACTAGCTCATATGCCTCTGAAGGCTTGTCTCTTCAACTCAATTGTAATAATGTGAAACAGGCTTCAGAAAAAATAATTAGCATTAATCTCAGAAAAAAAAAAAAGACTCAAAGCAAAACAAACAAACCCATTACAGAAATCAAAGTACATGTAGGATAGCATTCATATCAACAATAAAATACATGTAACTAAAATCCTACCAAAACCATAGCCTATTTTCAATTATTCAGTTGTTATTGCCCTTGAAGGAAACAAACAGATTATTTTGAATTCCCATCATGTTTAAGAAGCAGATCTTTTAAGCCTGAAAATTATCCTCTCCTGATGATTCTATATAGCATTTATAGTATATGTATTGCAAAATCTGTGTTTGTACACTGGTTGATTCTCTGGTGTGGTACCAAACTAACACTTCCACCTAAGTTCAGTAAATTAACTGTACATTAAAATGGACATATCCTTCCTGATTTTTGGGACATGTCTCATTTGCAAACTTAGCAGGACAATCTGGCTTCTATGTAGAATAGAGGATTACCTCACAAAATCTTCCATTTTATTATTTCCCTTAATGGGTTTGGCTTTTATATATTAGTTATAAAGCTGATATAACTAGTGAACATGTTGGAAATCACTAGAGTAAACATCCCAGGACCTGGTAAGCTCTTCAGTGCCTAGCAAAACTCTGGTATTAACTTCTCATCAGACAGGCATAAAAGTAGGAAAAAGAATAATAATTTCATTTAAAGGGAAAAAAGAAAGGAAAATGTATTTGCAATATCATTCTGGTACCTCTATCTGTTCTGTACCATCATGTGTTGAAGTTCACAAACAAGTTATTTTAAATTCCAGAATGGCATCTGTGTGATGACAATGTGAAATCCCTGTAGATAAATGACAAACTGGACAGAATGTTCCTATGGCCAGACTAATAAGAACAAAATAGTATTGTTTTATAACTTGGTTTTAAAGAACTCTTAATTTGCATTCAGATTAAAATTACTTGTAGCAGTCTGTACAATTTGTGGGGTTTTTTTCCTACCCTCAGTAGGTTCACAATTTCTATCTTTTTTCTTGAATTGTAGACAGAACTGTGAGAACACTTTAAAAATATGCAAGTGTCAAAGGATACTTACTCCTATAAGCTGACTTAACTCCACATAAAAAACAACAACAAAAAAAAGTGCTTGGAATTTGAGATAAGGCTTTTGATAAAGCATGTAATTTCCAAATAATTTTCTTAACCAGATTATATTTTATCTTTAAGCATTTCAATTTCTCAGGAAAATTTCGGAACAGAACAAAACATAACTTTTTTTTTTTTTTTCTTTTGGACCCTTGCCTAAAGTCTTCATCTGTAATTCCATAGTTAGGGCATGATGAGGAGATGAAAATCATGTAACTTCACTGAGTTACTACACTAAGACAAATAATACAGTATGTCAGTGAAAGAAATAAACAGTCTAATTCTGTTCTCAATGGTGCTTAGAATCTCTGGAGAACCTTTATCAAGTCCACAGACAGAATAAAGCACATTATTAAGTGTCAGAAGAAACAACACATGGTGACCTCTTCAGACAAAGCAATTAAGTGATTAAAATTTAGAGCAGTTTGAGGAAATGTATTAGTGTGTGGAAAACCATCTGAAATTAAAGTTCCAGTAGTAAAACTACATGACAAAATAATGTGCGTTTCATCTAGTCCTTGGAATTTTCTTTTTTCATTTAATGCGATAAATGATACTGCATTTGATGAATATGGTTATGTAAAAACGCTATTGCCCTTGAACAATGTTGTGGTGTTAGCACATGTTGGCCAAAGCTACATCCAAACTATTTGATGTGATTTATGCCAATATCGTTTTGGTTATTATATTAATAAAAATGATCTTTATAATTATTACCTTTCTTTCTCAGATGAAAACATGGTGGCTGTTATGTAGTTCTTGATCAATGCTCAAAATTCAAAATAGAGAGATAAATCCATTCATCCATCCATCCATCCATCCATCCATTAAACTGCTAAAATCCTTCAACTCCTAGCAATTATCTCTATGGCTCTGACTTCTGTGTGTAACTCCAACTGACACTGTGTATTCTCTTCTTGAATCACATGTGGCACATGCAGAGACAGAGGTAGACAGCTTGCAGCAAGAGAATAATCCCACTCAGCACAGTACAACATGACATAGACATCTGCTGGGCTTCCCAGAAGTAGCCAATGTGGCTCTACTGTTTCTGGTATCCAAGCTAGTTCATTTTTCACTAGCTTAGCCATCTTTGAATGGCTTGCTCATTGCATACTGTGCAAGTTCTTGCAAAAATCGATGTACAGATGATGAATAATCAGATGTGGTGGAAATTGGTTTGCTGAATAGCTGCCTCCTAGGAATTCTTAACTACACAGGATGAGTTGGCAGGTTGTTTAACCTCTTTCTGCTGGATTTTCCAATAAAAACCAGGCATATTGACAGAGTTGTTGTAAGTTTTTCTTTTGCTAATGATTCCAGAATATCTCAAAAACTCAAACTGAAAAAAAATTTTAACAATGTAACTTATAATAATTATCAGAGTCAGTTTAGGCTGTATGAAGATAGCTCATATTTTTATGACTCATCTGTGTCAAATTAATGATGAGTGAAAGGGGAAAAAAAACCCAAAACCTTTCAGGATGAATACCTTTATGCCTCAGTGTAAGAAAATAAAGTATCATCTTCTGTAATTACTGGTAAAAAAAATAACTAGTAATTATGCTGTTATCATATTTCCTCAGGATTTCATCAAGCCAATTTACTATCTACCTTTCAACAATACTCATTTAATATCTAAGCAGTTGTCCATCTTAATTCATTTTAATAGATATTGAACTCAGCCTATAAAGTTAATTAACTTTTACAATATTTAGAAAATAGTTTAGACATTCTCATGCCTTGATATCAGAGACATTAGCCAAGTCAAATAATTTTACAGGCAGTTTAGTTAACAGGGCTATAATCTGGCCACAACAACCTCCCTGGGTATGGGCCAAGGTAAGCATTTTTAATATGCCTCCTTCCTTTGTTTATTGCTGACTCAGTAATGAAAAATGTATCCCTTAATCTCAGAGGAGCAGAAGCATCACTGTAAGACTCTGGATTGATTAATTTTGCAAATCCTTTGTAGTTTTTGTGTCATACAAAAATTTTACATTAAAGAATTTTTGTCAGTTTGAGAGACACAGCCTTTTGTGAATTTAAACCTCTTTATATATTTGGCAGTGACTCCTAAATTACTTAAGATATCTGCTTCATAATTGAAAATTACAGGTGTTTAATGCAGGGTATGGTACATTATAAGGATAAGTGGTAATGTGCAAAAATTAAAAACCCATGAAATTTCACCAAAAAGAAACTTTGACTGTGGGGGTGGCCAAACACTGGCAGAGCTTGCTCAGAGATTGTGGACTCTTCATCCTTTGAGAAACATATAGATTCAAAGCCTGACTAGACGCAGTCCTTGGTAAACTATTCTAGCTGTCCCTTGCTTGATCAGGGATGTTGACTTGATGACCTCAAGAAGTGCTGTTCAACTTCAGTTGATTTTCTGTTAAAACTAAGATGGGAATGTTTTTATTTAAAATAAGTCTGAAACTATGTCCAAATTTGCCATTCTTATCTTTAAATTAGGAATCTGAAAGAAGGGAGGGAAAGTACTGGACCTGAAGCATTCCTATGAACTATTTCAAGCACAGGTGTGTCTGCATGTATTGAGTTACAAGGACACATTCTGGTAGCAGGTGATCTGCAGGGGTAACCTCTTTCAGAAGACACCAGGAGCAGCAACTGAATTGGGTGCAGCTTTCACCATAGGCCAAAGTTGACCCCGTCAGCAACACTGGTGATACTTCTGTGGTGTGATATTTAAGAAAGGGTACAAACCACTGCAACACAGCTGTGAGAGAGAAGACTGCGAAAAATGTGATAGAAACTAAGATCAGTAAAGGAGGGGAAGAAGGTACTCTAGGCACTGAACCAGATATTCCCCTGCTGCCCAGGTAGAAGGACATGGTGTACCCCTGTATATTGTAACCCTATAGGCCATGGAGCACCCCACACTGAAGCAGGTGAACATCCCTTGAAAGGAATGTTCAGTCTGTGAGGAGTTCACACTGGAGCAGACTCCTGGTAAGAACTGCCCGTACTGGGGAGGCCTTGCAAGAGAAGGTGTTCCAGCAGAACAGAGGTCTGTGGGGGATCCATGCTGGAAAAACCATTCCTGAATGACTGCAGCCTTGGAAAAAGACCCATGATAAACCATTTCTTCAAGACCTGCAGCATGTGGGAAAGACCCATATAGGAGAAGCTTGTGAAGGTTTTTATCCCATGAGATTTATTTTGTTCACACACACAGAGCCCAGCACCACCTATCCAGTAACACAGAGGATGGAGTCAAACAGCTCACTGGCCTTCACACTCCTTTTCTGAGCTTTTCTGGCAATGTAAAAGCAGTCCTGGGATGTCTCACAGCTGGGTAGGAGGAATCTTTCAGTTGTCCATGAAAGTGAAAAAGCCCCCAAAAGGGCATCCTTCATGTATGGCTAAGGAATTTTGTAATTTAATTGTTTGTTTGTTTTTGTTTGTTTTGTTTTGTTTTGTTTTTGGCTTTTTTTTTTACATGAAAATGGAATAACTTCAGAAAACATCAAAACAGCTGCTGTACTGAAGAACTTGCTATCACTGCAGACCTGATAGTTTGTCTCAATTACTTTTCTTTCAGATGGTTCTATGGAAGTGTGAAAACACTGACATTAAATACTAATCAACAATGATGATCATTCTTACTTAGTATAACAGCTTTCCATATAGAGGTAGTAATATCATTACTAATTCTATATGTGTAACCAAAGTTATTTACAAATTTGACCAAATAAGATGCTGTTTTTGCTCTGCATATATACATCTTTTTAAGGTTCTTATAAATGTCTGTCAAGGTAGTGGCAATATAACTGCATTTAAAACTGCCTTCATTTTCTATATTCTGAAGAAAATATCTTCACAAATGTTTCCATGTATTTAGTATCACAAATTATTGTCAGCTGCAGGTTTTGAGCATTCCCTTATAATTACAGCTTCACTTAAAAAATATTCTAAATAAAGTGAAAAACTATTTCTTTTTTTCCTTCCATCTCAAATTTCAGGGAAAACAAGTTTGTTTATGCTATGACTCCCAAGCTGAGATCATGTATGACAAGCAGCAAATCTGGGTGGTTTCCTTTAATGTCTTTTACATAAAGTAAAACTTCAGATATACTTTTTTTTTCTTTTTCTCCTTTTCCCACAAACTTTAAAATTAGATAAGGTTTAAAGAGTGAAAGCAAAAAATATTTAGGTAAGCTGAGATACAAGCTAGGAGTAAAGCAGAAAATACAAAACATGAGTCTTTTTATGCATCTCTGATTATTTCCCCACTCTTGCATTTGTACACCTGAAATGTCACTGATGCAAGTGTTCAATGGAAGTAGATATGAAATAATAAGATATTAAATGATGAAGAATTTTGTAATAGAGCAGATATACCTATAACCAGTTCATCTAATAAAGTTGACAATTTCAAAATTCAAATTCCTATATATCTTTAGGGATAAGGTTTAGTCAAGGACTTAGTGTTAGGTTAATTATTCGACTCAACGATCTTAGAGGTCCTTTACAACCTAGGTAATTCTGTGTGATTCTGTGTAATTCTGTGTGAAAATTAAAATATGGCATTTTTTTTTACAATAATCAACTGAGAATTACTCTCAGGATTAGAGAATTCTCTATCCCATGAGTTCTTTGCATTTAATTGCATTATTTTTCTAAAAGATGTTCTGTATCTTAGTCATCATAGGGAATCAATTTCAGAATTACCCTGTTAAGCAAATGGTCTCATGAGTGTACTGCAGTGTTCATTCCAATCTTAAAGTGTAAGCATATATGGATTCTATAAATTTTAAATTTGCAAGGGAAGTAATTGCTTATCTATACTTTGGAAAATAAAAACCTCTTGATATAAGTCATGGAACATGAAACATAAGGGAAGGTGAAGAAATGCTGTCAAAATGAAAAATGATGTAAAATATTGAGAAGAAATTAAAAAGTGAATGGAGTCATGGAGTCTGTCACAATACCATATCCTGGTCAGCTGTAGCACTGTCTTAGCCTACTGCTACTCTCTCTATCCCTTCTCTGATACAGCTGGATGTAGTCAAAGTATTTGCCAGAGTATTCATCCATTCTGATCCCATTTTAGATATGCCATATAACTTGAAATGTCAATTTTAGGCAAAGAGCAGGAAAGTGAAAAAAAAAAACCAACAGTGCAGCACAAGTGTATACACAATGGACAAAGAGTGAAAAGGATAATTGTTGGTTGTTTCTGTCACATTTTAGAATGACCTTGCTGTTGATGGCTCATATGACAGAACACAGAACCAAAGAGAATTTAAATAAAATGAGAGTTTTTCACACCTCTTAAATCTTGGATGGCCTAAGATTGAAACTGTAAATATTTTGTTCAAACTCATGTGTCATTACTGAGCAAAGCCTCCCAATCACAAACACTGAAGTAAAAGCAAGCTGAAGTAAAGCATATGTACTTCATATGCACTATGAAGTAAAACATCTTCCTTGTCCTGAAAAAAAAACAACCCAACCAACCAAATGAAAAACAACAACAAACCAAAATAATCTTTGTCATATTTCAAAGCTAGAAGTTGCCACAAAGTCACATGTCAAACGGAAAAAAGCATTTAATTTTTAAATATTCAAAATTACAAACACATTAAAGGATGCCACAATGGTTTTACAATGCTATGTGGCTACAATTTAAAATAAGTTAACTGAGAAAGTTAATTTTCTTTTGATGGATCTCAGATTACAGGCTGCCAAGTGGTAGCAATTTCCTTTAAAAAAAAAAAAAATCTTTTTTTTTTTTCCCTGCCTGGGGGGGGGGGGCTGAGCCAAGATTTTGTTGGCAGGGGGGGACGGGAGAAGCCTGGACATGCACACAGAAAAAAAAGGAAGAATAATGGTTTCTGGGAGGCTCGGTCGCTCGCTCTCTCTTTGTCGTGGACTCTGAAAAAAGGGATCTGTTTTCTCCAGCTAGTTCTTGCTTTCAGACTGGTTTATATCTGACCATCTCTTCATCACCAGGTTTTTCCAGAGCACCTCACAGAATCACAGAATCACAGAATCACAGAATCACAGAATGTTAAGGGTTTGAAGGGACCCAGAAGATCATCTAGTCCAACACCCCTGCCTGAGCAGGATTGTCTAGACCAAGTCACCCAGGAACAGATCCAGGCGGATCTTGAGTGTCTCCAGACAATGAGACTCCACAACCTCCCTGGGCACCCATTGCATAATTCTGTCACCCTTACTGTGAAAAGTTCTTCCTTGTGTTTACCCTAAACCTCTTGTGCTGCAATATACTCCCATTGCTCCTCGTCCTGTCATTGGATGACATTGAGAAGAGTCTGGCTTCATCCTCTCTACACTCACCCTTAACAGATTTAAAGACATTTATGAGGTTCCCCTCAGTCTCCTCCAGGCTCAAGAGCCCCAGCTCTCTCAGCCTCTCCTCATAAGGGAGATGCTCAATTCCCCTAATCATCTTGGTGGCCCTGTGATGGACTCTCTCCAGCAAATCTCTATCTTTTCTGAACTGGGGTGTCCAAAACTGGGCACAGTATTCTAGGTGGGGCCTCACCACTGCAGACTAGAGGGGGAAGAGAACCTCTCTTGACCTGCTGGACACACTTCTCCTAATGCATCTTAGGATGCCATTGGCCTTCTTGGCCAATGCAAGGGTGCACTGATGGCTCATGGACATCTCCCTGTCCACCAGAACCCCCAGCTCTCTTTCTCCAGAGCTGCCCTCCAATAGATCAGCCCCCAGCCTCTTCTGATACATGGGGTTGTTTTGCCCCAGATGCAGCACCTTATACTTGGTCTTGTTAAATCTCATTCAATTTCTCCCTGCCCAGGTCTCCAGCTTGTCCAGGTCTCTCTGGATGGCACCACAGCCTGCTGCTGTGTCAGCCACTCCTCCCACTTTGGTGTCATCAGCCAACTTGCTGAGGGTGCTCTCTATCCCCTCATCCATGTCATTGATGAATATATTGAATATATGCTGAATACAGCATCACTTCTCTCCCTGTCGGCTCCTCCAACACCTGCATTAGGAAGTTATCATCATTGTTATGAAGGAACCTACTGGACTGAGCGTGTCTGGATGTGCAATTTTCCCAGCAAATGTCAGGGTAATTAAAAGGCCCCCATGAAAACCACAGCCTGTGATTTTGAAGTTACTTCTACCAGCTGTGTATTTTTTGGGTTCGTGTGACACTTTGATCCCCTGGGACCCTGTTTCTTCTTAAAAAAACAGAGCGGGGATTTTCCCTTTCAAGTCACTCCCGTTGCGTTCTTTCCCCCACCATTCCCCCTCCCTGTTCAACGGCACATTCCAGCGGCCCCTGCTGGTTGTCGGAGGGAAGGGCGGCCATCTGTGTCTGTTCTATATACTGCTGTTTCAAAGTTTACTGATGTACTTTTTGTTGTTGTTTGGTTTTGCATTCTACTGATTATACGTTTTGTTGTTTGATTTTGCATTCTGTAACAAATCTCTCTCTTTTTTATATTGTTTAATTAATTCTTGTCTCCTTATAAGCCCTGGGTCTCATGTTTTATAAAATTTAATATAATACCTGTCCAAATTAGGACACATGCTTTCCTGTAAGTTTGTATGTAATTTTGAAGAGAAACAGCATTCCAGTTTCACATGTAATTAATTTGTTGTGCATATTTTCAGTTCCGATATATCAGTTAGCCAATACTCTCAAGAAATATTCATTATTTCTTGTTCTTTGTGGGTTATCTAGCCCATGTCAATCTCTGATGTTCAAATTATTGTACAAAAACCCATCATTTGTAATTCAAATTTTTCTTCTTACAAGATCACATTTATGTTTTACATAACTTGTCCATGTACAGCACTTTTTAGCAATAGTTAATTCAAAATAATCTTTCAGTTTTACAGTCTAGAAATTTATGCCATTTTCCTGTTTCTTGTTGCTTTACATTGTCAAATGTCTTTCAGATTTTCTATGCTTTATCAATAAGGGAGTTCTATATATTATTTCTCAGAACTGCTTGCTCAGTATTACTATTTGTGAAGATTATGTTGCTCTGAAAATGATAGTTTTTTCATGCTACTAACAACTCACATTTAACAAGGCAAGAGAAGGTTTTATTTTTTCCTGCTATTGCAGTAGAGGCAACAAGATTTAATTATGTATCCATTGTTTTTAATCAATCTTTTAATAAATAATCTCACATACTTTTCTCAGTAATGTATGGACTTCCTGACGGAGTACTCATACTGGGAAGAGAAAATTTATATTTACCCAATGGGAAGTTTCAGGATATTTTTTTGCACATAAGTAATTTGTTCAAAAGCATAAGAGATGGTAAACTGTGAGAGAAAAATATAGAATAATATAGAAAAACTCTTGTAGCTCCAATATGCCTGATGGCAAAAAGATATACTAAAATTATTGTAATTAAGGAAAAAACTTTGTTATTAAAAATAATGAGCCTTCTTCAACAACACAGATCATTATTATCAATAAAGAAGGGTTGAACTCCTCAAGGTATACCATTGAAAAGTCTTTTCTCTGAAGACACTTTTCAACATTTTGAAATAGAAAATAAGATGACAGATGTAGAAGTGGAGAAGAATAAAGCAATGACTTACACTTAGAGCAGCCCATGGGAAACTCATTGACATGATGTAATTTGACCACTCTTTATTAAAAATGTAAATGATGCTGTAAAATAATTCAACAGGGTGTATCTAGACTGGATTTATTTTTTTTTTAATAATATTTGATTTTATATTAATTTTCACAGACACTGGGAATAGAGAACTGGCTTTATCCAAACCTCTCTATAAAAAAATGCATGCCTAGATTACTACAGTCTCCTCCAGAAAGTAAATGCATCATTACTGATTTCAGAGTTTTATATTGTCTAAATCACTTCATATATTGAAGTGATCTTAAGTTAAGATTAATCTATGCTTCCTTTGAGGGAAAAGATGGAAGGACTTTTATCGAATAAGTTTGTTATAAAATATACTTTCTCTCTACATCCATTCCTTAAATCTGGACCTTCTATTAATCCATAGAAAAATTCAGGGCATGAAAATTTTTACTTAAAACACTGACATTTAGATGTTCAATCAAAAATACATTCTTATATCTAAACCACAGTATATTCTATAGATAAGGATTGTAAAAAAGAAACAAGCCACAGAACACATGTTCTGGTTTAAGGACTCTGGACATTTAGCTGACACCAGAGGTCTTGAAACTCTAAATAACACTGAAGTTTCATAGCTGAGGGTTTTGTTATCTCATTTTGACATTTATACTGCATTATGCCAAAGCTCATTTAGCATTCATATGCTATTATAAGCCATATTGTTTGGGGATTTTTTCTTAAATTATATACATTATTCATGAATATAGCTAACAAAGCAAATATGATAGGCTCAGGTATGGTATTTTATATAATGTGCAGTTTCATTTGGATGAGGGTGTCATTGATAAAAAAATTAAGTAAACATTGGTCAAAAGCAGTCTTTCATTTGAATACAAATTGGCACTGCAGTCGCACCCATCTGTCCAGTCAGGCTGCAGAAACATTGATTATGTCCTGCTACAACAGGTTTTTTTAAATGTCAAATGCAATTTCTTATCAGACTCAGAGAACAACGTTTTTTATTTCTGTTTAAAAAAGAGAGAAAAATGTGTGATACATTTAATATTGTATAAAATCAGTATTTTTTTTAATGAGATTTAACAAGAGCAAGTATAAGGTGCTGCATCTGGGGAAGAACAACTTCATGTATCAGTACAGGCTGGGGGCTGATCTATTGGAGGGCAGCTCTGGAGAAAGAGACCTGAGGGTTCTGGTGGACAGAGGGATTCCATGAGCCAACAATGCACCCTTCAATTGGCCAAGAAGGCCAATGGCATCCTGAGATGCATTAGGAGAAGTGTGTCCAGCAGGTCAAGGGAGGTTCTCCTCCCCTCTACTCTGCACTGGTGAGACCCCACCTCGAGTA